>PVIJ01008844.1:0-71075 GCA_004024925.1 Scalopus aquaticus
GGAGGGAGGGAAGGAAAAGGGCACAAAATGGAATAGAAAAGAACACAAGGGACCATGAAGATGGATCACGGGCGAATTGGTGGTGGGCTACCCAAGGGGAATACAAAATGTAAAAGACATAAATAACAATAAAAATATATATTTATAAAAAAAATCCTTTCATAACCAAATCTTAGTTTGTCAGGAATACCTGACCCAACTGGAACTCATTTGGTGGCACATCCTAACCTGAACTGACAATAATCACCTCACTACATATGAGTATTAATGTGATTAATTATCAAACATGGCATAAGATTATAATCACATCACACTGGGGATGTTATTATAAGGTGCACGTACCATCTCACTGTGGTAATACCCTCCCAAAATTCTGAATTTAGAAACACTGGATGAGGGATTATGGATCTGTAATAGGCAGCTTCCTTCTTTCTGGGATGATTTGAAAAGGAACCAAGAATCTTTCTATTCAAAAATGTCCCAGCGGATCTGCAGGTAGTGAATCACCTCAATTGATTATTCACAGTCACAGATTAAACTCCTTAATCAACTGTTTTCCCCTTCTCACTACTATACCTGATTTAATCGAGATATTTTGCCCCATTTGATTTATAATATGTTCTTTTCATGAACTATTGCATCATTATATATCTTATATATGCATTGTTTTATATAGATATAAACAGTATTCCATTGGTGTATGCATTTCCAAGGTGGGAAAGAAATAGAAAATACCCCAGAACCTCACAAGGGACTGTAGGTGGGCATCCTGTATGGGAGGGCACTGGAAAGAGATGGAAGTAAATCCATTAACACATGCAATGCTACATGGAACATTCTTTTTATTAATTGAGATGGCATCTGTTCTTGGGTGAAAAGGCCAGTATTTAAACACTAAATGAGGTGGTAACTGTGAAACTACTTCATTTTGTTCATCCCAGTAGAGAAAGCTGGTTTCTTATTGTACTGTTGGTGTGGAAAAAAAGTGATTCCATATTTCTCTCCTCACCCTGAACAGAGAGAATGTCTTTTTTCAGCTTCTCCTTACAGGCCCCAAAGGGATAGCCCTGTTGCTCCTCATTCAAATGTTAGTAGTTTTTTGGAGATAAAATATTATAAATTTGCAGGCTCATTTCTTTTTATCTACAAAACCTAGTTCCATCATCAAGGAGAGTTCGGTATTTCTCTTCAAGGCATGTTACTGCCTAATTTAGAATAATACATTTGCCAGTTCATTTATGGACTGCATCACCCATATAACTTGGTATACTCTAACTCTGAGGGCTGATGACACTTAGCCTTAACTGCAGTTCCCATTCACAGAAAAGAAACAGAAATTCATTAGACATACCACATGCTTTTAAAGAAAATTCTTATGGGTGCCCTTTTATGCTCTTTCTTTAATGTGATGTTACTCACTCAGTTATAATACGACCAGGTCTCATAATAACCGTACCTTACACTTGGATGCAGAACTAATATTTGAGTCCCTTTTAAAGTTTAATTCCTGTTGAGGTTTTTTTTTTCTGACTTACACAGACTGAGTAGCCAATGTACAAACATATGTTGGTTTGACAAGAAAATAATTGGTCAGATTGAAATGTTTTTTGAACTCAGCAATGTCAGATGATTTATGGTTGCTGATAGAAAAACTAGACAATATTTGTATAATTTCAATTTCACATATGTGATACTTTTCCTTATGTTAAAGTTTTAGACTTTCTCTCTGATGAGCATGTTGGCACACATCAAATGTGCCATTGGCAGGAAATTCAGCAATGGTTTTAGTCACAGAATATATTGCCCTTCCCAGTGATCCCTTCTTTTTTAATTAAATTATTTTATTGAGGTGTATTTGACATATAACATTATACTAGTTTCAAGGTGTACAACAAAGATTTGACATTTGTGTAAGTAGCAAAATAACCACAATGATAAGTCTAACAACTATCACCATCACCAGTTATAAAAATATTTTTCTTGTCATGAAAACTTTCAAGATCTTCTCTCAGCAACTTTCAAATAGTCTTATTGACTATAGTTACTATGATGTATTATGTACTATGATGTACATAACACCCATGGTTTTTTTATAATTGGAAACTTGCACCTTTTGTCGCTCTTCATGCATTTGGTCCAGCCCTCAACCCACTTCTGTGCCACCCCCCCCACAATGATCCGTTAGTTGCCACCAGAAACGCTAGGTTTTTCTCCTAATGTTGTTTTCACATCACCAAAAGATGCTTTGATGGTCACACTGAGTCACAGAATCAAAAGAACATTATAACTGAAGAGGACCTTACAGAAGACTTTGACCAACCCACTTTATTTGCAGATAATGGTCATCAGGTCATTTCTCTCATTAGTTCCTCTATAATTAATGTCGGTTCAACACTGATCACATGCTCTGGTCTCAGTGGAGCAAAACTTCAGCACAGGCCATAATACTCCCTAATTATTATTCTGTCTTTCTGCTGGCCACTGTAATTTATCTTGGAAGCAATGGCCCTCATCACCCAATTGGCAGAGGGAGTGTGGTCCACATCACTGTGAAATGATTTTCTCTCTTTCTAGCTTTTAAAATTGCCACAGTTTTTAGCCCTCACCTTGTAGAGGCCACTCTAACAGGTTTTATTTATTTATTTTTTTGATTGTCCACTGTTTCGCTTTAGTCTTCTTACTAGGTTGCTTGTATCTTTCCAACAAGGTACTTAAATACTGAAGCTGAGTCATGAATCTATTCTCCCAAGATGACCAAGATGATACAGTGAGACTGTGTTTGCCTCTTCGTGTTGAAAATTAAGGTAATACTGCTTGCTACTCACTTTCTGGCACAAGTACAGGCATCTAAGTCTAAAATGTAGCTCTCAAACAGCATTTGTACAGTAGGGTAGCTAGTGTTTATTTATTTATTTATTTATTTTTAATTTTTTTTGGATTTATCTTTAAATTTTATTTTGCTTTTTTTAATATATATTTTTATTGTTATTTATGTCTTTTACATTTGCTAGTGTTTATTTAAATTTATACTTATATAAAATGTAAAATACATATTTCAGTAAAACTAGTCATATTTCTAATGCCTGGTAGCCAAGTGCAGCTAATGGCTACTATACCCAATAGTGCAGATATGGGACATTTCTACCATCACAGAAGTCTTACTGGACATACTGTTCTAGAACCTCTTATTATTTTTTTCCTCAGAAATTCTGGGTATTTGCATGTCTTTCTAAGCTCATGACCTTAATATGTCTCTGCATAGCATGTATTTAACATTATCCGATCTTTTATTTATGTTTTAAAATACTTGTTAGGGTGGGAATTCCAACTCTATCACTTCTTTATCTTCACTGCCCACATGAACTCCTGGCATATAGTAAGTGTTCAATAATTATTCACCAAATGAATGAACAACATCTGTCTAAGAATACAATTCACCTTGGGTTTCTAAATTCAGAACCTGTATTTAGTGTGCTTTAGATTACTCTGGATGATACAGGAGCTGGGATTTCCCACCAGATACCTGGCTCCCCCTACGTTCCTTTTCTCACATAACCCATAAGGTGAACAAGGGGGCTGATGGGGAACTGAGGTGCTTTCTAGGAGAGGACAAAGCTATCAAGGTGGCTCAAAAAAAGGTAAGGTAGGGTAAGATAGGAATTTTTTTTTTTTAATGCTCATTAGGAGGTGAGAAAACAGGGCTCAGGGAGATTAATAAATTTATGAAATGGGCTGAAATTGAGAGAAATATGTCTCAAACTTTCAAACCTTCTTTAATAAAACAAAAGGCAAACACACTCCTATATTCTGGAATCCTAGACAGCAGGCTCTATCTGCACTCACTTTTATATAGCCCATCATGCCAATTTCAATGTTGGAATTATGGGTAAGCACTCAGTATTACTTGCTGCATTCACCCTTGAGGGCACTTTCATGTCTTTAGTAGAATATGTGATAACACAGAGTAAAGGTGGTGGGCTTGAGGAGCAAGCACTACTCATGCATTAGGAAATGAAGCCATTGTATTAGCTGCCAGGGACATCCTAAGCATCAAGGTAAAGAAAGAATTAATTTCCTTTTTACTTCTGCTAAAAGACAATAAGTCTATTATACATACAAAATTCTATTAACTTAATACATGATTCCCAACAAAGTCCAATTATTTTCATTTTATTATTTCTTTGATAGCTAATGAACAAGACATAGTGAACAAATCTAATTCATTCAAATACAAACATTTCCAAATCCTTTTAACATCTGCTATTAAAACAAGAGTGACTGGACTGCCCTCCAGTAGAGATACTAAAAAGGAGATTAGAAATTTCACAGGCGGGTCAAAATTCATTAAAGTGAAGTTAACAAGAGCCCTAGCCCCTAAACAAGCTATCATTAGAAGAAGCAAATGGGGTGATGAGAAGGAAGAGAAGAATATAATCTAAACATAAAATGTACAATCTTAAATTTGCCTCCCTGGTGGCGCAACGGGTTGAGCGCAGTGCTGCAGAGCTGTCGGCAGCTGTGGCGCGAATTCGATGCCCGGCTGGAGAGATTCCCACATGGTGCAGCAGACCTCTCCTGCCTCGCCCGCTGTTCCCCTCAGCAGTGTATTTCAGTCAATCTGCCTGTTCTGCTCCCCACTGTCTCTGGTGAACCCTCTCACTGCCCCGCACCTCTTTCCTGCACCCCAGCTTGTATGCAAAAATAAATAAATTTTTAAAAAATGTATAACCTTAAAAACTAGGGGAGTAGGCTGCATTAAGGTTCTTCAAAGGCTCAGCAATAAGGAATCTCAAGTCCTGAGAGCAGAACAGATCTTTAACGATTTTGATAGGAGAGGAATAGGTTGCATTTCTATTATGGAGAGAGCATGAAGCAGACAAAACTCTTATTGTGTATGTTTCTCAAGCACTCATCTGCCTTCAGCCTGTCAGGGAGACATGCAAATGACAGGCTAACCAGAAAGGCACTGTAGTCTCCCAAAAATTGAGAATTTTATGCTTAAGTAACATCAACAATACAGAAATATTATTTATAAATCAAAGAACACAATGACCTTAATATATCGCAAAGAAATTTATGCATTTGTAAAGTTTAAGACTGCTAAGTTCTATTTTTTGAAGCCTCGTTTATCTTCAGAACAACTAGGTGAAAAAAGTGGATGTGTATGTACACATGCCTTGTATTCAAGTATAACATATATATATATTTGTGGTGTACACAAATATATGTGTTCACCAATATATTATTTATGTATATGTATTCATAATGCTGAAGGAATATATGTGTGTGTGTGTGTGTGTGTGTGTATATATATAGAAAGATATATCTATATCTATATATATACCTATCAATCAACCAACCCCACTAAGTGATGTACTTAAAGAACGTCGTAGATGTACTACACAGAACCTCACTTTTATCACGTTCTTCCTACTGTGCAGACACTGGAACAAAAGCATACAACTCTACAAAAGTATAGCTGATGAGCATTTGGGATAATGGAGTCAATACATCTAGACAACATACTATAACATTTACTATTTCTTAGATTGAGCTAGAAAATCTACCTCTTAACATGTGATTTTTTAATTTTATGCTGTAAAAGATCAATGCAGGGCCTCCCTGGTGGGCAGTGGGTGAAGCGCAGCGCTGTAGAGCTGTTGGCAGCGGCGACGGCGACGCAAGTTTGACGCCAGGCCGGGGAGATTCCCACATGGCGCGGCAGACCTCTCCTGCCTTGCTGGCTGCTCCCCTCAGCAGTGTATTTCTGTCGATCTGCCTGTTCTGCTCCCCACCCTATCTCTGGTGAACCCTCTCACCGCCCCACGCCTCTGGCCTGTACCCCAGCTTGTACGGATAAATAACTAAAACTTAAAAAAAAAAATCAATGCAATATACCGCGTAGCCCTTGAGGCTGGTACAAGTTTGTTGGGGTAAAGTTGTTGTTTAAAATACCATTCTACCACTGCCATATGTACATGCCAATGAAATATAAAAAGCTAACAATGTTTACCCAATATTTACCATGGGAAAAAAGTACTTCAGCAATATCCATGCTTTCAACTTTTCATTGTAACACAAAACAGATACAGGAAACCATACAAAACAAACACGCAGAACTGTAAGGTGAAGAAATAGACATTCTGGAGATAAATTTAGAGGAAGGAAGGAAGGAAGGAGGGAGGGAGGGAGGAAGGGAGGGAGGAAGGGAGGGAAGGAGGGAGACAGGGAGACCTTTTGGCCGCCAGCCAGGGAGCCCCTTCTATGTGCCTGTCCCCTCACAAGTTGCCCTTATCCTGACTTCTATAGTAATCATTTCTATTTAAAATCTTTTTTATTCAAATGTGCATCCCTATAGTTTAGTTTTGTCCATTTTCAAAAGCCTAATGTGCCTTTAATCTATAGATTCTCTCTCCTTTTTTCCCCTCACAATTTATTTATTGATGAAATCAGGTTGTACAGTTTCTCTCAGCCTAGATTTTGCTGACTGCACATTCATGATGCAGTTCAAAAATATTCCTCTGTTACTCCTGTTACATGT
Source organism: Scalopus aquaticus (assembly GCA_004024925.1). Taxonomy (NCBI): domain Eukaryota; kingdom Metazoa; phylum Chordata; class Mammalia; order Eulipotyphla; family Talpidae; genus Scalopus; species Scalopus aquaticus. Next base: position 6,542 of record PVIJ01008844.1, read on the forward strand.
CAGCAATAGGAGGCACAGAGGCTTAGTGAGAATTTGCTTCAATTGCTTCGGCAAGACGATAGGTGGCGCTGTACTTTTTCGTCAAGAGGGCCTCAATGTCTTATTGTTTATGCTTTTTCATATTAACAGCAACTAATGCTCAATGCCTAGAGCCATTCATTCACTGGGAATTGTCAAATGATACCTTATTTATTTTACACTTATTAATTATAACATTTTTAAAAAAAGCTTCCCCTCATCTCGTTTACCCTTTTAATTGCCTGTTTTCCCAGATAATTAAATGCTTTCCTATTATTTTTCTAAAGTGATCAGATTTTTAAAAAATTATCACAAACACCTGGATTTCAACATTCTTGCGGAGTTACATTCCTATTATTCATGTTAAATCTTCTTTGCCTCTTGTCAGTATTTGGCACGTTTTCTTAAACCTTCATTTATGTTTTCCTTCATTCCTTTTAAAATTTTAAAGTTTTTGTATTTTAGATTCACTTTTAAATGTATGTTTCAGTTCTGACCTCTTTTACTGAGCCCTTCCTGGAACTTTCTCATGGTCTGTAGGGATGCTGTTTTATTCTGTGTTCTTCTGTTGTCCTAACAATTTGATATGGGATTGAACCTTGATCTTTTGTGGTTGCTCATTATGCAAAATTAACTTTCTTGAACCTTTAGAAAGAGGTGTAGATCAAAAAATCTTGACTGCCTTGACAGAACTCCCTTCTTGGTTGTTTGTGAGTGTTCAAAGTCAGGACCACTTGCTCTGAGGTTTCCTGTACCTCTTCATACTCCCCCTTTGATCTACACTTTCTCTTTCCTTCATGTCTACTGTCACTGTCCTGTTCAATTTTGATTCCACTGTCAGCAATTTCTCCTCAGATGGGTGCCTTGTTCTTGTAGGGAGCTGTGGTGATTTGGTTTTAAGAGTCTATATGTCCCAAACTGTTCAGCTACTTTCAGAACTCACCAAGAACCCCTTTCACTCACCTGGTACTGAACTGGGTTCAGTACCAGCTGAACCCTACTCTCCTGTTCTCAGGTCTGTCGGATGTCCCCTTGTTCTCTCCCTGCTTCTCTCTCTTGTACGAACACTGGGTCAAGTAGGTCTTTGGCTGTTGGTGGTTACCTCTTTACCACCTGTTTACATTTTGGGATTTGTGTGGATACCTTGTTTTGAGTAAAAGTCTATAGTTATTTGGTTTTGCTACTTAGTTGTTGTTTTATGTGAGTGAGTCAAAGATTTTAAAACAATGTTGTCAATGCTATTCTTCCCAGAACCGACAAGGCATATCTATTTTTTTAAAGTATATTTTTCATCCAGATGATAGAGCCTTAAATTTGTGGTTCATATGCATCTGTCTAGTCAGAGTGTGCCTAGAAGCAGCAGAAGTATAAGTAGAGTTAGATTAAGAAAATCGCTGCAATACAAGCACTGCAGTGACTAGTACACCTGTTACATTTGGGTCCCGGGGCTTCATAGACAAGGAGGTCCTCCCAGATGCTTTCTCCATTCTTGCCTAATGGAAGTTCATCACTGTTAATACAAGTGGCACTGTTGGTTCAATTCTCTCCCCTTCTGAATGAGAACTTTTATTTTCTTTTCCCACATTGCATGTTGGGAGCAGACAGCTAAGTTTTTTGCTCATAAAACACTAGATTACAAGAAGCCTCTACAGGACATGATAGAGACACACAAAACTCCGACATCATGGACTCTGAGTGGAATGCAGTAACTTGTGGGGAGGGAGTGGGGTCTACATATAGCAAAACAAGTGTGTGTGGATAACTGGGTAGCTAGAGGGGCAGACTATGACAGATAACACAGATTCCTCAGTGCCCACTTGAACTCCCCTCTAGTGTGCAGAGGCTGAAAAGCAAAAAATGATATCCCAGACTCCCTTGCAATTTGGCTTTGAAATGTGATTTATGTTCTACTCACCTCTGTATTCACAGTATGCTTTGATTTGGAACTGAGTCATACGTAGAGGAGTAAGATGTAGGGTATCCATTTTACTGACTGTGGCAAAGGCAGGGTGCTCTTGAATTGGGCACTGATTATAGCCGAGGTGGCTGGTTTTGCAGCCAGCAATTGCTGTGAGAGCTTCCTGATAATGGTTTGTCATGTGGTTTGGGAGTCATTCCTGGAAACCTAGTCTATAGTCTGTTTCTTTAACCCTCCAGTGAGTCTAAAAGCCACTTAAAATCCCAAAGTAAATCACTTTCTGTTTAATCTATTGAAAGTGGACTCTATTGTTTGCAACCAAACTGACCAACATAGCCAGCCAATGGGCAAAGCACAGGCAGTTCCAGCTCTCTCCTGCTTTATTCAGGAGCAGGTACACAGTCTCCCAGATGACCCTTGTTCTGAGATGGCTCTAGCAAGAAGGGGACACTTCCAGCAGTTGTGCACATGTATGTTTCCCACCCAACGAGAAAGAGGGACAGTCTACACAAGTACATGGGCGAGTGGCAACAATGGCACTTCTTATCTTTGGTCATTACCATTAATATTTTTAATGGCAGAATGACACTTTTTTTACATGCTCTTTGAGAACTGTAAGATGAAAATGTCATTTGTAATTTTAAAAGAACTTGGTTTTAAAGAAATGAAGCAGGATGATTTGGGGACCCGAACCAGGTAAAATGCTTCCAGTTTAGGCTGCAGTTTATAAACTAGTAAGGCTCCCCCCCACCCCACCCCCCACTTGTAGGGTATATTCTCTATCTTGGTATAAAAAAGAAATGCAGCTGTGTTTATTATTACCAACACTGGGAGAGCGGCCAACAGATTTGGCTGCCTAGTCTTGTGGGCTATAACTTGAGAACACTTCAGCGGTTGCTTAATGAGAGAAGACTTGGCTCTGAGCCGCCAGCACCAGGGACAGGTTATCCTGCACAGCACTGGCCTGGCTTGCCAGTGAAGGGCAGGCTGCACACAGAGCACACAGCAGCTGTTCTCAAAGGGCAAAGACTCTACCTGCACTTCTCAAAGTCATCCTTTCTTAATGCCTGCATGCAGGCCCACACGCTCTGGGCAACTGGTCATCTATCAGACAATTACAGTGACCGTGGGAACAATCTATCCCTCTGTCCTCAAGTTTCCTGGAACAACAGCAGCAGTAGCCTGTCACTCCTGAAAACTCAGACCAATGGGTTTCAGTAACGGCCATGGTCTCTTACCTCCCACACAGAGGTGATGGTCCCCTACTTATATTCTTCATGTCCATTCAGATATTTTCACCTTTTTCTAATAACCTGTATCTTTTTTCTAATAAAATTTTCAATTTAGAACTACTTGGATTGATACTATTATTGTACAAAGTACAGAGAATGCCCACATACCCCATGCCCAATCTCCCTTATTATTAAACACCATCATGCGTATGGCACATATGTTGTGATTAATCAGCCGATATTGACACATTATTAACTACAGTCTTTCTTTAGTTTTGACCCACTGTTCTTTTTCTGTTCCAGGATTCCCTCCAGTATACACTTGATTTAGTCACCATGTCCCCTAAGGTTCCTCTTGGTGGTGACAGCAGGCTGGTTATATATAGGAGAATTAATTAAATAAATGCAATATGGATAATTGTGTCAATTTTCTCACTGTTGGGGAAGGAAAGTAACTATTATGGAAAGGGAGCAGGATAAACTCAGGATACCTACAATTAGAAGTATCAGTATGAATTTATAAAGTTAAATACATATTTACATGTCAATGTGCATATATTTTTGAGTGGGCCTGAGAACAGTGAAACTGTTGGCAATAGGCACACTTAGTGACCAGATCTTGGCTTTAACACTATTTTCTGATAAAAATAATCAGGGATCTTTCAAGAAAAGACTGATTTCAGGGCTGGGGCAAGCAAAGAACATGATGAGCTCAGAACATCTTGTGCCAGAAATCAAGGAAGTGCTCAAAGAATGATGAAGACATTTCCAAAGAACATAAAAGCCAGGTTAAAGGAACTCTGGTGAAAGCTGGAACAATTTGAGTGTCAGAATAAATAATGACCACAACAGATTATATCCTATTGAATAAAATAGAAAACCAAGATCACATCCCGAGAAAAATAAATAAATGAAAAAACTGGAAGTTTGAGGAGGGGATATTTACACAGTTTTAAAGTACCCTCAAAACAACAACAACAAAAAGGTTTTTATCCCCATTTCCCATTACCCATTTCCCATATTTTCCTAAATTCATTCCAAATAGGTCTGCAAAGCTACCAGCCCTGAAAACAGAAACAAACAAAAAACCATAATAGAGCAACTTCATAGTACAAAGGCCCAGAAAATACTACTCTAATCAAGACATTAAAAGATCATTAGTAATTGGACCAAGTAAAAATTATGTGCCATCTGTAAGATGCATTGAAAAGAACCCATCATCAGTTCTGTGATATTCCTGCCTGTGTTTATTACATACTCAAACCCAACAAACATTTCCTATGTCATGGTGTCTGGGAGTCAGGAGTCTAGGAATGGCTTAGTGGGGTGGTTCTTATTCAAGGTGTCTCAGGAAGTCAAAATTAAGCTATGAGAGTGAGTGTCTATTCAAGGTTTAACTGGGGCTGAAGAACCCACTTCAAAGCTCACTCATATGGTTGGCAGGCTCAGTTTCTCATTGGCTGTTAGTTAGATGATTCAGGCCATTTGGGCCTATCCTCAGGGGTGCACCCAATACAAAGCTTGCTTCCATATATCCAAGAGATTGTTTTTATAACCTAGTCACTTCTGCTGTAGGCTCTTGGTCACAAGATCAACTTTGGCACAATGTGAAAAAGGCTGTATAAGGGTATGAATGACAAAAGGTGGGGCCAGTTGAAGACTGGCTAGCACACTGCCTAAGATCCAAAAATGAAGATAATCATGGACACCCAAATCAAGGGCTACAAAGTATTTGGCCTGCATTCTACAAGGTGTAAAGGTCATGAAAGTCAAATACGAGGGATCTGTTCTAAAATGGAGACTAGAAACATGAAAACTGAATGCAAAGTGAGATGCTGGGCTAATTTTGCAGTTAAAGACAGTAGACTGACTGCATTGTGATTTTGTAAAAGAATATTCTTATTTATAGGGAATACCCATTTTAATATTAGGAAGACATGCGACACTGTGTCTGTAACTTACTCTCCAGTGGTTTGTGGGTAAAATGCTTTTTGTTCTATAATTACAATTTTTAGGTAAATTTGAGATTGCTTCCAAATTAAAAAATATGTAAATTATAAAGACTTAGGAGAGAAATGTAAAAGTGTCTAAGATAAAAAAAATCCTGATTTTATTAGGTAGAATTATCAATATATGACATTGCTGTTTTCGTAGGTCAAAAATGTAGAACACTGGTAATTGCACATGGTTCAATTTATTACAAGAACATCCTGACAAACTAACATCAAAGATAATAAAATTATGAATTTCAATAAAAAGGCAGTCCTTTCAAGGCTCTCTCTCCTCAGTTACCCATTCTTTATCCAGCATTCCTAGTGTCCCTCTGCTCCTGGCATCAGCACACAGAAATTTCTATAATAATTCCCACCTTAAACTTCTTATTCCCCTCAAGATGCAGTCCTATTTCTGTGTACCCATTTTCCATTTTCTCCTGTTTTGCAAACAGGTTTGCAAAACTACCACCTATAAACATTTGCTCATCAAGCCTATCCATAACCTTCCTTTTGCCTAAACCAACACAAATTTTCCTGTGTTCAATACTGCTACCCACTCCTTCCTTCTTGAAACCTTTACTTCTCTTGGCTTCTGTGAAACCACACTTATCCTGAGTTTCCTCCTATCTACCTCTTACATTTTTGCCCCCTGCAGTTCATTCTCCAGAAAGCACACACGGTCATCTTTTAGTTGTGAATCAAAGTGCAGTCTTCTTTCTGAAACCCTCCAGTGTCTTCTCAGTGGACAGTTTCAGAGTAATAGCTAAGTTCCTGTGAGAAAATCTGAGATATGGCCCTACTTTTTCCTTACTCCATCCCATAGCACATTCTTTTGAGTCTTTTTACTCGACCTTCTGCTTAGTTCTTGAACATGCCAAATTCATTCCTACCAGGTCTCTCTTGGTTCTCTCTGCTCTGAACTCTCTTTCACAGCCATCTCAGGGCAGACGCCTCCATTTCATTCAAGCCTCTCATTCAAGACTCAATTCAAAACTTTAACTCCTTAAACAGACATTCCTTTAAAAGCAAATTTAAAACAACTCCTGACCCTTCCCTGTCCCAATTACTATCTCCCATCACCCTGGTTTTTGTTCTTCAGGGCATTTATTCCAATACAAAATGGTCTTGTTCGTTTATTAGTTCTTAGTGCTTGCCTGCCTGCCCTAGAACATATGTGCCTGGGAGACTTTGTTAGTCTTGCTCTTTACTGTAGCTTCAGCACCTAGAACAGAGCCTAACACACAGAAGGTGCCTGGTGAATAAATGAATCACTTACTTTCTGGTTCAAATCAGTCATCAGATGTCTCACAAATCTGATAGTGACAATTATAGAATCCTAGAGATGACCTGTCTTCTAAACCATCTTGTTCAACCTCAGATCAAATAAGAAACTCTTCCCAACATGGGCTCATAGAAGGTTATCCAACCTCTACTTGAGTACTCTCAGTAATGGCAGAACTCATAACTTTTAGAAATGGAATATTTGCATGTTATTGTTAATAGTTCTACTTGTTGTGAAAGATTTTCACTTCAGTGACTCTATATCTTTCTATATCTTCTACTTATCAGTTCCCAAAGCAACTTTAAAAAGACCTGTCTCATCAGACAGTGATTCAAATATAACTTGAGGGGAGGATCACATGACTTCTAATTGTATTTTCCAAGATAAATATTCCTGGATATCTCAACACTTTATGTGACATGAAAAATTAATCAACAGAGCACATGTGGAAGGTCCGTAAAATATTAGTAGCTTGCTTTTAAGAACAAAAACCTTTCTTAGCATCTGATCTGAAAAATAAAATGTAAGTGTGCCCTTAGGCATTCAGAGATCACAGTCTCATTTGTCACGGCTGTCCTTCTGTTCTCTTAACAGTCTGCTTGTCTGCATTGCATTTTTTTCTGATACTGGAGGAACTGCAGCAATCAGGGACAGTCAGGCCCACCAGCATCTTTTCTGAGACAAAGATTTACTTTTTTCAGAACACATTTGTGGTTCTATGCCTCATTTTAAAATAAATTTTATATTTTAATAAGATAAGAGACACTCTAATGATGGAACTGTTCAGTAATGAACTTTGTGGTGAAGGTTCTTTGCTGAGGTCATTAAACACTTTCTTCTACGTGTGAAAAAATAGTTTAGATTTTATTCCCCTTTGGGCTTTCAATGTGTGTGAGTGCAGGAGGAAGAACATCTGTTGTGGTTAAACAGGCAACATTCTGGTGCATATTTGTATTCTATTTTGTGACTTTCACAACAGAGTAAGTATTCTATAAATATTACTGAAGTACTTTTCCTTAAGAAAAGTATATGTGTATATTGAATTTTGTTACAAAGAACACTAAAAGGACAGATGTTCAAGTATTAATATTTAATATATTTTACTGCCTCATCAAAGAGTTACTTTAAGCATAGCTGACTTTCTTTCCCCGTGACTGTGTAGCAGTAAAGAAATGTCTACCAGGACAGGTTGATACCACTACCTTGATCTCATGAACTCACTGCAAGGGTCTTTGAACCTCCAGACGTTTATAGACCACATATTAAGAATTGTTACTTTATGCTTTTTATCTTTTTCCTTTTCTCCCTTTGGTAACAAGATGTTAGCTGTCACTTTATTTTTGTCCATGCTTCCTGGGGTGCTCCTCTACTTTTTAGTTGCACCCAATAGGAGTATTGGTTGGGGAAATTACAGCTGTCTGCCTCAGTCTATCAGGACATTGGGTTTAAGTCCCAAAGAAATGAATTTGAGTCTTAGCTTTCTCACTTAAAAGTTCTGTGACTATGAGCTACTGACCTCCTCTAGGCCTCTTTTTCTTAGGTAATCAAAGAACTGATGATCTCTAAATAATTTCTAGATCTCAGATTTCATGATCCTCATATGCTAAAGACAGATGCCACATATACCACACACACACATACACACATGCACCTGTACACACACACACACACACACTTGTGCATACACTAATGGGACAATCTGAGAATACCCTTTTGCACCTCTCCACACAAGTCTAATTGTATCTTTGTATCTCTAGAAACCATTATGGGCAGGCTTTTGGAAGAAGTATATGAATATTGAGATGACACTAATTTACTTAATATGAAGCTCTTGGGAAACATCTAATATAAAAACAAAAATTGAAGCTAAAAGGTAACAACTTAAAATAATAAAAAATAAAGTATACAATCTACACAGTCTATAGTTACAGCATGAGAAAATCCAACTTTTCAAAATAGGTAAAGATAAAGTCTTGGAGCAAATAAGAATAATAATGAGTAGAAAAGGATGTGGAGGACAAAGTTATTGGTCTGAGATGCTTCAAATGTAATTTATAGTTGCCAAAAAGATATGTGATATTACATTCTTGCTTTTTTTCAATATGCTAAACATTTATTGATGTTTCTGAGATAGTCAAAATGCTTTCCCTAGCTCTAATCTATTATTTTAAAAAAAAATGCATCTCTGAACATACTAACTCTATTAAGTCAATTTGTTTTCCTGTTTTTTGACCACATGATAAAAGGAACTACCAATTTAGCTACTCATATTTTGAAATATGCCTAAAAGAGCTTTATTTTCAAAGAAGTATTTCTTTTATGTACAATACATAAAGAGCTCTAATTGACTTTATTTTGATATTGAGCAATGAACTTCTATCACAATTATAAATAATAAAACAAAAATGTTAAGAAAGTCAAGATAAGCTCAACCCTTTTTTTCTTCCAGATAAGTACAGGATACACATTATTCAGACATTTTGGGGGCTTAATTAGTGGTTTGGCAACATTATACATACCAAATAAAAACTATGTCCCTTTACTAATGGATGTGAACCATCTTATAATGAATGATTTTTCAAACTAATGAAAAATGGGAACGAGAAAGCAGTTGTAAAAAAATAAAAAATTTCATTCCTTGCAATTGAAATCAAACTGCCATAATTTTTTATAAGTCATAACATTCTAAGAGTAAGTTAAATTAAAAACAAAGCAAAACTTTCAGAATTTTGTATACTTGGCAACAAATATGTATGTATTCAACACTAGAGTACTTAAATACATAAGGTAAATTCTAACAGAACTAAAAGGAGACAGAAAAGGCACTAAGTAATAGTTGGAGATTGTTAATATCCCACTATCAACAACAGATAGATCATGCAGAGAGCCACTAAGGAAAAAGCAGATTTGAACAACACCACAGACCAAATGAACCTAACAGACATTTACATAACATTCCATCCAACAGTAGCAAAAGACACATTCTCAAACGCACAGGAAACATTTTCTAGGATATGTCATGCCACAAAACAAGTCCCAACAAATTTAAGAAAATAGAGTTATATCAAGTATATTTTCCAACCACAATGGAAGAAAACAAGAAATCAATAAGAGGAAGAAAGGTGGAAAGTTCACATATACATGTAAATTAAACAATATACTCTTGAACAACCAATGATCAAAGAAGAAACCAAAAGAGAAATAATAGTGAGACAAATAAGAATGGAAATAGAACATATCGAATTTATTGCATGCAACAAAAGCAGAAAAAGTTCATAGTAATAAATGCATTCACCAAAAATACAAAGAAATATCTCAAATAAACAACCTAGCCTTATACCTCAAGGAACTAGGTTAGTAGAAGGAAGTAAAACATGAAGATTAAAACAGAAATAATGAAATAGGGAGTGGGAAAATAATAGAAAAGATAAACCAAGGATTTGCTCTTTGAAAAGAGAAACAAAATAGATAAATGTTTAACTAGACTGACCAAAAAAGAGAGAGGACCCAAATCTATAAAATTATAAATGAACCAGGAGACATTAAAACTGATAAAAGAAATACATAGCATCATAACAGAGCACTAAAAATAATCACATGTCAACAAATCGGGCAACCTAGAAAAACGTAGAATCCTAGAAACGTAATTCAAGACTGATTTATCAAGAAAAAGAAAATTAGAACATTATAGGTGGCACACAGGAAAACCGAACAGAGGGTCTGGAAAAAGACAAATCCTGCAAGTTGACCATAGATTTGAAGTGAATATTAAGGGAGGGGGAGAGAAATGGGTCAAAAGAGAGGAGGGGAGAGCACACAGGACTATGGTGATGGTTCAGGGGTGCTATGGTGATGGGACTATACCTGAAGGGAGAACAAGGATGTAAGAAAAGGAAGGGAGATAAGAAGACAGGAAAAAGGGTAGGAAGGAAGGAAGGAAATTGGAACAGACAAATGATGAATAAGGAGAATGAATCAGGAACTAAAAATTCTGAGCAAAGAAAGGACAGGACCAGATGGTTTCAATCAATTCTATCAAATATTTAAAAAATTACTGCTAAACCATCTCAAAATCTTCTAAAAAAAAAAAACAACTGGAGATAAGACTCCCAAATTCATTTTCTGACACCAGCTTTTACCCAGATACTAAATCCAGATAACACTATAAGAAAACTAAGGCACAAGACAACATCCCTGATGAACACAGATAAAAAAATTCTCAACAAAATACCAGGAAACTGAATCCAAGAGCACATTAAGATGAGCAAACACTATGATACAGGATGGCTTCACATATGCAATTAATAAATGTGATATGTCACATTAATACAAGGAAAGATAAAAATCAAGAACAGAAAAAAACTAATCTAAAACCTTGAGCCCCAGACAAATTATCTTAGATGTCCTATTACTGTCCCAAGTGAACCAAGTTTAGTCCCCAAACTTGCATTTGTCATGTATTTCTAATCCTGGTGACCCATCACATATCTAGTCAATCAAACCAGAATACTCCTGCCTCTTGCATTTTCCTCACACCCAATCCACAACCAAGTTTTACAAACCCTGCATATTGTGCTTGTACAAGAGAATCCCCCCTTCATTTTTCAACTGCCAATAACTGACTCCAATCACTTTCTTGCCCTGATGTTTCCAACAGACATGCTGTTTATCTCTAAGCTATTTCCAGAGTGACCTTTCTAAAATGCAAATAGAAGCTTATCACACCCTTGATTAAAACAGGCTTTTAATATAAGGGTCACTCTCTCTCACTTAGCATGTCCTGAGCTTATCCCTGCTTGCGTGTGTTTCTTGCCTCCTCTTTTAGTATCCCTTTGGTATCAGACATGTGGAGTTACTTATGGATCTCCAATAGTGGGGAGGTCTTGCCCTCTGTCTGATGTCCTTTTTGCCTTCCTTAACCAGGTAACTGTCTTTCCTTTAGATTTTAGCCTGAGAGTTCAGCATTCCTAATGTCCAGGAATCTCTCTTTGACTTAAATTCTCTTCACAGCCCCCTCCCCTACTATCTTCTGAGCACCTCCCACCACCAGGAATCACTTTCCCATGGGTCAGTGTAAAGCCTCGGAAGCAGACTGTATTTCATTCAACTATGGACTGCAAGCACCTCACCTGGCACATAGTGAGCATTCAATAAATATCACTGAATGCCTTTAATGCTTTACCTATAAGGAAAGACATATCTTACCTGACAGAAGAGCTATGTTCTGGAAAACACACACACACACACACACACACACACACACAAACACGTTAAGGGAAGATTTAAGAACACATGTGAACCTACAAAAGCTTCCATAAATGATATGCTTTATAGTCACCAAAATGAAATAGGTAATATACTAAATCACAAAAATATCAGTCATTATACTTAAATTAATAACACAAGTACCTATGATTAAATTCACATTTACTGACCCTTTTATGCTAGAAACCTTTCAGGATAGCTCTCCCTGAAGGTTTTGACCAATTCACCCCGTTTCATTAAATTTGTCTTGTTTAACATAGTAAGCAGATGCCGCTGTAGATAACATTCAAGCAAAAAGGCATTCACTTTTTCTATCTAATGGCTTTTTCATTTTGACTTTCTGCTACAGTTTTCTGAAATCTGCTTTGCTTACATGCTGTGTTTTTTAATTCATGTGTCCAGAAAAGGTACGTTCATATGAATCCAACCTGTGACTGTTACCCCAGTAAGATATGGGCTGTTTGGGCCTCCTTGGTGGCACAGCGGTTAGGCGCTGCACTGTGGAGCTGTAGGTGAGTTGCCTGGCCGAGGAGATTCACACATGGTGCGGCAGACCTCTCCCGCCTCGCCCGTTGCTTCCCTCAGCCGCGTCTTTCTGTCAAGCTGCCTGTTCTGCTCCCCACTCTGTCTCTGGTGAACCCTCTCGCCGCCCCACGCCTCTGGCCTGTACCCCAGCTTGTATGCATAAAATGAATAAATCTTAAAAAAAAGATATGGGCTGTCCAAGGCATACAGTACACACATGCTACATGTATGCTTAGAAAAATAAGTTCATGTAATAAAACTTAACCATACTATTTGCCAAGCACTGGAACTTTCCATAGTATTCAAGTCAGTTTTATTTCATTTCATTGTGCCGAATTAAGTTCACAACCCAGTTATGAGTCAAGAATTAGTTTAAAAGGCACATCCAAGAACGTAAGCAGGAAACTTTGTTTAGGGGGGAAAAAAGCTAACAATACCCTGGAGATCCAGGTCAGAGAGAGGACGGCCTGGGAGAAACAGGGAAGGAGAGAATGGTAAACATTAAAGAAATGAAGGGTAAGTCGGAAGGAGAAAGAGACAATTAGAAAAGGTAGACAGGAAAAGTCATAAAGAGTTAAATTAAAAGATAGTAAAGGTGAGAATATAAAAGGAAGAAAGACTGGCATGACAATTTCTGGGGTGAAGGAAGAGGTGGCAGACTAGTTTCCTTGAGTTATGAGTTGTTGTCACCCATCATCTCTGCCCTGCAGAGGGAATTAGCTGATTAATCATTGATCACTGCCTGCACCCCCTCTAAGCTCTATTCCTTAAACTTTGAAAGACTACTCTAGGGTATTTGGGATGATAACAAAAATTACCCATTAAGGAAGAAATACTTCTTTAGACTGCAGCACAGAGACCAGAGCATTAGCTACAGAGAAGTAGATAAAATCTGTAGGGGGTGCAGAGAGAACCTTAGAGAATGACTTGTATGGAGGGAACATGTTACTGAAAATGAAATTACGTAAGATAAACAAAGTTGAGTTAATCATGGCCAAGGTGCCACGTGCATCTCATCGGCATAAAAGGTGTTCTAATTCTGTGTACAAGTGCTCCCTGACTTTGGAAATGCTACTCTTAGTATAAGCCCATACTTGGGGACGTTCACTCTAAGGTCAATAAATGCTACTTATTTTGAGAGTACTTAGGGATAAAATCAACCTGTTGATTCTAAAACAGTAAACACACTTATTCACCTTATATTACATTCTATTTTTATCCTATGTTGGAAGAGTCCTAATTTAGGTAGTATTTCTCCAAATTCTATGGATTCTATTTTGCCATTTCTTAGAGGTAAGTTTTTAATAAGTGAGCCATATTCCTGGAATAGAAGACCATGGAATTGCAGACACAACAATATGTATGTTTGTGTTCTTTTTAACCTAGACTGATTAGCATTTGTTGCTCAGTCAAGAACTTCCAGAGAACTGGTGAGAGTATAAAATGAGAGCAGGCTGGTCTTGCGTGTACACAGTGAATCACCAGCAGGCCCAACAGCACCCTGCCTCTCCAGAACAGCAAGTACTTCCACTCAGCTCCTTCTCAGTCTGCATTTGGTAACAGGTGGAAGTGAAAGAAGGACAGAGAAAAAAAAAAGGCTACAAACTTTTCTTCTCAGAAGGCAGTAAGGAAACAAAGAAACATGGGCTTATGAATAGGAAACAGAATAGGAGAAAACTAAAAAGTTCACCGGTAGGGAAAAAGAAGCCACCAGGAGGGGCTGAAAACCAGGGCAAGATGAGATGGATGCTCAGGGCTTTCACACAGACTTTGAGAGGAACAGGAGGGCCGGGCCGGGGCAGGGTTGGGAGAGTAACTCGGTACATTTCAACAAATACTTACTGAGAAAATCATTTAAGGTACTGACATTACAGTGCTAGCAGAGGACACCCAGATGGGCTGCCCTCTAAAAACTTACAGCCCAGCAGGACAGCAACAACCCTAATGGCAGCAGCACTGTTCTGATGGTGGCCAAACAATCTCTAGACCAGGTTACGAGTCAAAGAAAGTGCACTTGCCCAGGACGCCCATCTGCATTCGAGACAATATGCAGGGTACCGGGGAAAGAATACAGGTATATTCTCTTGAAATATTTTTTAAAAATTCAAGCTCAACAAAACAGAAATATTCTCTCTGTATATGGAGGTGTCTACAAATCCAGATGCTGTCAGAGGCCCAAATTGAGGGCTGTTCACATTAATAAACACATTATTTCTAACACTGTGGTTATAAAAGAAGTCAGTAATACTAGCCGTTTATAGCCTAGTGATAGAGAACCAGACTGTGCTTGAATCCTGGTTCCTCCACCTGACAGCTGTTTGACCTTGAACAACTTACATAACTTCACCAGTTTCACCATTTGTGAAACAAGGATGACAGCAAGACCTGCTTCATAGGTTACTGTAAGAATTGACTTCATACAGGTTGAAGTACGTGGAACAGAGCCCCCACCACACACTGAGTGCTCTGTAATGTTGTTTGATGTCATTTCCCCTTCATCATCATTCATACACTCAGGGAGGTGTGAGTCAACGAGGAGGGGGTCACATCCAAACAAAATACAGCTTTAAGTGTTTGGGCTGACAACGTAGACATTGACCAGTTTAGGGTTTATCACTGAATTCTAAGAAATGTCCTGCAAGCCTTGAGTGAAAGTTTCTAGCTTCCCCATCCAGTAATTTACTGTCAATGTCTTTACATTTGGTACAGTATACATACAGCTCAGTTTTATGGGATCTCAATTTGCATCCTACTTTCAGAAAAAAGAAATGGTAAGATTATGAATTATCCAGAGATGGACACATATGTATACAAAGATCAAATAAACTACTTATCATTTAAAAATATCCTAGAGCATAAACATGAGAATTTTATGAATCTGATATAAAATTAATTTCTATGTATTTTAGCATAGCTTTTAGAAATCTAAAAATGAAGATGACATTTTAATAACCCAGTTTCAATTTAAAGCAACCATGTGCATGTGCATGCGTGCGCGCGCAGACACACACACACACACACACACACACACACACACACACACACCCCACCACCACCATTCTTGGGCAGTTGCCATGACAACATAATGCAGAACCTTCGGAGCTCTTTGTTATCCTGCTTTAAGATGTGGTGCCAAAACATACGCATGTTAGATTCTTTACTAATTAAGAGTAAGCGGTTAAAAAAAATTCTAGATCCACAAGATTTTCATTTGTGCTAGGACTCAGAAAAGCAAATCCTAAATATTTTAAGAAAAACAATTCAAAAATAATAACTGCAAGACCAGTTATAGGTCAAAGTAGACACAATATTGACGACAACATGGAAAAACACCTTTATTTTGAACGCTATACTAATTTCTTATCTTTTCCTCCTAGTTGTGCCATGCTATTTTAATAGAATAGTCAATTTTACAAATTTTACAAAATATAATTTGGTAACAATCTCTTTTTAATTAACACTTTCCCTCTGGCTACACCTATTTCAGTTCATTTGGGAGACCACAATTCCACAGGCTAATTAGCCATAGAAAGAAAACTGCCTCTAAATTAATAGGAGTTTATGTTTTTTTAAAAAGGGGGAAATACGTGACAGGGAGAGAAAGAAGGGATGGTTAGCCCTTTTGGAGGCTGTGATAAAATACTGTCTCAGTTTTCCTTCCTGTCTCTGATTAGCCATCTCTCTCTCTTGCACGTTTCTCTCTCTATCTCACATTAGACCCACCAGATCCCCTCAAGCCTCAGCTATAGACCTGTTCTGACTCTACTCTCTTTTCCTAGACAGTTTCCTCCTTAGCCAAAGCCTTAGAATATCTCCCATATGCACTTACATCCCCCTTAGAAAGCTATCTTCTGAGTTCCAGATCACTTCCTGCAACTGCCTCCTAAACATCTGCATTTGGATGCTAATTTACAGGCAAAGCGGATCCTCCTTACCTGTACTTAGTGCTCCCTACCTCAGTAATGGCCACTCGGAACGTTCCTAAAATCAGCATTAATAACCAGCTACTAACTGAGTTGATAAATTCATCAAACCTCTTACACAAATAAAAAAAAAAAACCTTGATAAGATCCTCTTCCTGTCTCACCATGATGAATCAGTATCCAAGTCTTGACCATTTCTCCTCCTAAGTATTCCTCTAATCCATCCCATTTCCCAAGTCCTCCCACCCACTACTGTCTGAAGTACTGTAATAATAGTCCCTTAACTATTAATCAGGAGCATGCATATGTGGTATACAGAGAAATTAGGCAATCAGTGACTATCAAATAATTCATTGACCAGACTAAGAAAGCCAATCAATCACTGATCTATGTGCCTTGTCTATCCTACATAATTCAATCTTCACTGTGACCCATTTTCTAGAAAAGACTTAACCGATCATATGGCATAAGGGAGCCTCTCATGGTCATAACCTTTGCTTTGCTTGGTCCCAACAAGCAGAAAATGATAAATATGAAGGTGATAATGGTGGTGGTGATTACCACAACTTATTCCAGACAGTGTTCTAAGCATTCTGCATGCATTACTTCATTTAAGTCTCTGAAATAGGTGCTATTATTACCCCACTTTGCAGATGCGGAAACTGAGTCACACAGGTCTTAAGTTACTTGTTCAAACTGAAAAGCTAGGCAGCAGTAAAGCTGTGACTCAGGATATGAACCCAGTTATGTTATGTAAGGATGTACAAAAAGCTGTTTAATTTACAGCAAGTTATAAGAACTGATGGGGATATATTGTTAGCAGAGACCTTGCCATGTTTTTGCTTTGAATTTGAGCAGCCTGTCTCCAGGGTCATAGCTCTTTTGTCATCCCTCCCTGTGCAAAAATGCCAAGCAGAGCTTATAGAGGGAAAACCCACCAATTTCAATCCCACCTCCAAAGAGTATGTTCCAAGGGCAGGTCAAGTTCCCCAGTTACCCTTCCAGTTACCCAGTTTTCCTTGGGTAAGGTAAGAGGAAATGTTTTAGTGCTTATACAAATTTGGTGATAAGAATGGATATTTTCCTACAAAGCCTTTTTAAAAAAATAACATGAACGGCATAAACACAAAGACTTTTTTAAAAGGTCTAATCGAGTACTTACAGCTTTATAACTCCATCAGGGCACCTGGAACAGAACTGCTGGCTGCTCTTATCTTGTCTATGTTGACTCTGCCCCAGCTGAACAAATCTACAAATTACATTGGATAAAAAGTAAGTAAAAGAAGGTACTGCAATAAACTCAGTAGATCACTCAAAATGGTATGGGCTTTCAAAGGTGAGTATACCTATTTCAGAAAAGCACACAAGCCAATTTAATACAACACTTTACTTATAAATGATTGTAGTGGCTTAGTGAGATGTAAAAGAGGAGGGATTCTGTTTAAAATATAAGTCATTTGGCTCTCTTATGTTCCTCTTGTAAGTGATACCATTCAATATTTTTCTTTTTCCTTCTGGCTTATTTTGCTGAGCATGATCCCTTCTAGTTCCATCCATGTTACTGAGAATTACATTAGTTTATCATTTTTGATTGCTGAATAGTACTCCACTGTATACATGTACCATATCTTCTTGATCCAGTAAGCAATTTTTGGGCATTTGGGTTGTTTAGCTTTTATAAATAGTTCTGCAATAAACATAGGTGTGCATGTGGCTTTTCGGATTAATGCTTTTGTGTCCTTTGGGAATGTTTTTGTGTCCTTCAGGCTTACAGCTGAAGAAATGCTGAGGGCAGTTCAGCAGGGTAAAAGCACATGGAGCCATGGGCTTCTGCCTTCTCTCCAATGCCCAGGCTGAAGTGTGTCCATGCTACAGGCATCCATCTTTCCTTCAGGGACATAGTTTGGAGTTTTGTTCTAATGAGCCCTTAGGACATTATAGGGCAAGACCAAGGACTGATTCACTTTCTACTTTTCTACTATTTAAAATATTTTCCTTTGGTGACTATGGATATTTTTATAATCTATTTTTATTAGTTTTTTTAAAAGTCAAGAAAAGTGCTGCAGAAACTAGCAATCATTATATCATGAAAGTGCTCCTGAACAATATTTAAGTAGCCTATTTTATCTTTTATCTTTTATTTTATCTTCAACAGGGGAACATTTTGATCCATGTTTTGGGGAAGAATATCACACAATATCTAATATCTGTACAGAAATTTTAAATTTCAAAACTTAAATTTAAACTGTCAGAATTAAAAAATAATTGTCAAGGGTAGAGGTATAGGTTTTAAGGAAATAAGCAGAAAACTTCCAGGTCTAATCAAGATTGCAAACCAAAGATTCCAGAAAAGATGAGGGCAATGGAAGACACAGTAAATAAGGCTCAGCAATTAGAATAAAACTACAAAACTCAGAAATCCTCAGGGGTTTGAAGGTGGTTGATGCCTAATGTAGGAAGATGAGGCAGAGGACAGGAAGCTAGAAGACAAGATGTAGAAGGAAGTTCTAGCAGCACTGCTTCCCTCCCTCATGGTTCTGTGCCAGCCCAGCTAGGAGCTTTGAGCTGCACGTCGGGCCAGAGCACTGTCCACACATGCACAAACTTCAGCACGCGGCTAAATGCCGCACTACAGTAGGAGGGCACTTGCCGAGTCAGGATTGATCTGCATGGGCTTTTCCCCTGCCCTGAAGCTCTGCCTTCTAGATCACAGGAGGCACTAAAGATAGCCAAGGGCACATCTGGGGCAAGAGGGGGTGCCGGTCAGCCCCAGAACATAGCTTGGCCACCCCCTGGCACAGCTACCTCCCAGATACTGGTAGAGGGAGGTTTCCTCTGCCTACAGCAATGCCCACAACCAAGACAGGAGATGCCGGGAAAAGGCACATGGGGTGAGAAGGGGCTTCAGAGAGAGGGGTAGAGATGGCCAGGACATAGGTTTCTTCCCCTCTCCCCAGGTTTGTATCATAAGCAGAAGCCACTGATGTTTTCAAGAGAATAAAGAGGAGTGCACAGTTTACAGTCACAAGATGCTGGAGAAACACAATGTGGGTCTCCAGGATAAGTCACTGAACATTCAGTGTGTCATTCTGTGCTCTAAACCTATAAAGAGGGATAGCTTTTCAATGTACCACAGTTGTTTAAAGAACAAATAAAACACTCTGCTGTTATACAAACCAAAGGAGGAGGCATTGTTCTTCAGATTATCAAACACAGAACCTTATTCCAGAACACAAAGTTCAGCCTCCCCTGCAGTATTCCCTTCCCTCTAGGCTGGTCCTCGCAACCTTCTTAGACTGTTTCCAGGAATGCTGTGGCTGAACAAGGCTGTATCTCACTCCCAGAGGAGAGGACTGAATGTGGACCTCAGAGACCATCTGACCTGATAAGGTTCCAGATGAATGGATGACCTAAAGCAAGGGACACTTTTTTTTTTTTTTTTTTTTTTTTTTTTTGCTTAACTGAGCCAAAATTTCAGTACTTTATGTATATACATACTCTCTGCAATAAGTAAAGTCATATTATCCAGACGCTAATGCAAGGTAATTCCTTTCAGACCACACTGCTTGACTAAAGAGCTTAACTACAGAGAATGACAGCTGTGTTGAATAAGTAACTGTGTGACTGTGTGTCCAGGAAAGAGGAGAGAATGGGGGAGTTCTTTTGAAACTACATTGCCTCCTGGAAGACATGAAGTATAGTCATAGTAGTGCTTTTGTGGTCAAGAAATGCTGTGCATTTTTATATTATATTTTATATATTATATAGCAGCTCTTACTAGTTTGAAGTAAAAAGATGACAATATCCACTTCAGTGAATTCTGCAAACAAAATGCCCTCCTTAGAAACAAATTGAACATTAGTACTCTCTTATATTGCAGAGTTCACATAAGCCAAATTTATATGAATGAAGTGGGACTGTGTTCACTTGCAATATTTAAGTCTAGTCATTACGTGAATTCAGTTGAGGGCAAGTTTACAGTGGTCTCCTCAGGTTCTTGAAGATTTCTAAATGAGGGATTCTTTGAAGAATCTAATCATTATGAATCTTCTCAGAAAAATACACATATACACAATATTCACAAAATTATGTATATGATTTTAGGTAATGCCTTCTAGTGGGTCCCTTCATCTCAGATAGGTCCAGAACATTCTAAATTGATGCCCTTACATCACTGCTTCCTCTTACTCCTGAGCTAACATGAATGCAAGGTCTCCAACTGTCAAGATTCCAGGTTCATTTTGTAAGATGTACCTGATCTTGAGAATTTGTTAATGCAGAAATGTAGAAATGTACTATTTCAGGTTGTAGCTTACACATGGGCAGTGAAATTACAAGTACACATCATAAATTTTTATCACTGAGAGTTGTGAAAAATAGGCCCTTCAATGCCAAAGATAAATTAATGTTTCAGCATTTGACCTCTTAAACACTACTGCTGTATTGCAAGTAGGATTCATTTCCTCCTGTATTACCATCTTTGCTTTTAAAAAGTTATACTAAGTATAAGTTATTGCAAGATGTAATTTCATTTTTTTAAGGTATTTTACCTTGAGTAAATGGAGAGATCCTCTTCTGTGAGGCCATCTGAAAGGTTAATTCCATATACCTCTTTCATAGGCTGGACCATGCTCTGGAATTAAAAAAAAAAAAAAAAAAGAACTAGAAAGAATATTTAGACATTCAGTAAATTAACAATTTCCATTGATGAGGGAAATGAATCTGAGCATTTTTCTACAAAAGCAATAAATGTTTCTTCAACTTGTTCATTTTATTACTCAGCTAATGGTTTTTAAACATCTAAAATAGCTATTTTATGGTAAAAAAAAAAAACTATTAAATAATTACTACCTACTTTTGTAGTTTTGTAGGAGTGGGCAACTTTTTCTTAACAGGCCAGATAGCAAAGATTTTAGATTCTTTCGGTCACACCAGTTCTGCTGCAACTACTCAATTCTGCTGTTACAGTGCAAATGCAGTAAACAAGCAGGCATAGCTGGGTTCTGATATGTTTATTAACAATAACAGAGTGGGCCACAAAAGGCCAGTCAGCTATAGTTGCCAACTCCTGGAATAATAATTCAGTTCATATATTGGACTTGGTTCTTTTCTTCTTGACTTCCCTTTGGTTTTCCAGTAAGTAACATCAAATTAAACGGAAGGAATTTCCCACTGTGACATGCAAAGATTGGAAGGCCCAGGCCTAAATGCCACATTCCAACAATGTGCTAAGCCAGGGAATAACTCCCCTCAGCAAATGGGCTGCTCAAAGGTGCACAGGATTCCTCTTAAAAATTCTCAAAAAGAAATTCGCTATTATATATGAGCACAAAACACCAATTTATGAAACTCCAGATCAAACCATTTTCAAGGATGTCTTTGCTAGCATTCATCTCTGCAGTGCCTTGATCACCACATATCAGCGAACGTGAGAGATGACGTGACCAAAGCTGAATGTTAGTGCTCATTTTCCAGACCCTCATGCTGGCCCCTAAACTTCCACTCCCCCACCTCAGTCACTTTGGCACTGTCTCCCGTGTCGGTCATCTTCACTGGAGTGGAGCGCTGAGACACGGAGCCCTCCTCTTCCCGGTCGGTGCCCGAGTCATCCTCAGAGCTGCTGGACACAGCCTCCTCGCTGGGTGGTGGAGGGGCGCTCGCGGCCGTTTTCCGTTGTAATACAGCTTCTTCTCTATTGCTTTTGTTTCTTTAAAAAGATGATTGTGGATGTTAAACAGTCACTGTCCCATAGCCTTGGTCAGAGTGAAGCATAAGAAAAAGACTATGAAATAAGAGACATTCTACAGGGGAGAGGGAGGGAAAAGGCACAAGGGACTATGGTGATGGTTCACGGGTGATTTGGTGGTGGGAAACCTATAGGGAATACAAAATATTTACAATTTATTTATTTATTTATTTATTATTTACAATATTTTTTCTTTACAATATTACAATATTTACAATATTTTGTAAATATTGTAAATAAAAAATAAATTTAAAAGGAAAAAAAGAAGAAGACTATGAAAAGCCAGTTTTGGGGTTCAAGTTGTGCTAAATATAAAACCATTTTACTATATACATGTATTGATCTTACATGAATTTAAGCCCTGTTACAAATTCAGAAAATAAACCACTACATGCATATAGAATTCAGAAAAGTCTTCATACCACTTGGTTATTGTCACTTCTTTTGCTAATTGAAATTAATTTTTCAAAATTTATGGTGTAATAAAAGAAAACTAAGTCTGAAATACAGTAAGATTACATATAACTTGTAGAAGGTTCACAAAATTGTCTATTATCAAAGTTATGTGTAGTTCCTTCTCTCTTATGAGTTTTTATCAATCACAGTAACCCCTTATTATTTTGTGCCAAAGTAATGAGCAACTGATGAACATAAAAGTAAATTTCAAAATTTATTGTGTTTTTCGTAAACAAATATATTTGCTGACACAAATATTCCTCCTGCTAGGATGAAACAGATGGGGGGAAGAGAAGTATTTTTATTTTAGTACCAAATCTGAGAGGAATAAGAATATTTTTTTAATTCAGGAAATATTTTATAATAATATTTTTTACTTTCATGAATATTTATGAATAATATTTCATGAATAATATTTTTTACTCTTACTTAAAACTTATGAGGGACTTAAAATATCATAATATTCTGAAATATCCTAGAAAATAAAATGCAATACTATCTGACTATGATTTTATAGAAATCAGTTTGACTTTGAGCAACTAAAAATTAAACTCTATAGTATTTCCGTAATAAAGCTGATCACCAACAAGAACTTCCTGTATTCTCTACTCCTAAGGACATCCCTTCTAAATTCCTCTGAGCCTCTGATCCAGGACTATCTAACATGCAGCTGTGTAAGGTCACATATTTAAGCCATAGAAATTGTGTATCTGGGGCCTCCCCGGTGGCGCAGCGGTTAAGCGCTGCACTGTGGAGCTGTTGGCAGCGGCGACGCGAGTTCGACGCCTGGCCAGGGAGAATCCCACATGGTGCGGCAGACCTCTCCTGCCTTGCCCACTGCTCCCCTCAGCAGTGTATTTCTGATCCACCTGTTCTGCTACCCACTCTGTCTCTGGTGAACCCTCTCGCCGCCTCACACCTCTGGCCTGTACCCCAGCTTGTATGTATAAATAAAAAATAAATCTTAAAAAAAAAAGAAATTGTGTATCTGGCAAATAGTAATTATATACATCCCATTGTTGTATAAATCACAAGTAGCTAGGCTCTGATTGGGACCCTATAATATATAATATACCCCCAGGTACAATTCGGACTCAGTATATAATCTGGCCATCATTTCCATTTGGGGTCTAGAAGAAATCCTATTGCAGGGCTTATTTGGGTCAGTGGTAGTAACAGATATTCTCATATATCACACTCTACATTTAACTTCAGTCTGTAAGCATGACATGTAACCATGGTTTGTCTTTTCCTACTATTACTAGGTATAGTAAAATAAAAGTCTTCCCCAAAACAATGTTATAGTAATACACAGAAAATCTATTAAAGTCTCTATCCGAGCATATGTACTTTAATGACTCCTCAGATGCCAACAAAATAAACACAATGAACATAAATTTTTACCTGAGTAGTTTATGTTGTGGGAAACAGAGTATGATGAGTTATTACAGGATATAACACATATCTGTTACCTGACTTAATGCCATCTGTGATATTCCTAACTTTTAATAAAATGCACCATGCTGCTAAGATTCCCATAAATTCTACTTTTAAGTTGAATACTTTGATGATTCCAGTGCTGTAAATAAACTCTCTGTACAGTTGCAACAAATGGACTGCACCCCCAGACTATGTGACTTGTAGTTATTGGTTTTTGGTGGAAATTATATTGCAAGTGTATTACATGAATCTTTAAAATTTCATTCTATATGCAAATCTTACCCCAATACTGATTTTCCGGTTTCATCTGGTTTACGCACAGTGAATGGACTTGGGTCAATGCCAACTGTCTTGGGCATGAAGTCACTGAAGAAAGTGGGAAAAATTCCATGTGAATCACTCTCCATCCAGATAAAACTGGCTCCCATCTCATTCACATTCGTACACTATTGCTTCAGAGTCCTCAGGACTACACACAGCCTTAGGTAAACATTTGGGGGAGCTTAGGTGATCAGGGCCATAAAAACCCACGAGCTATTGGCACTAGATAACTTCACTGTTAACAACTCTTCACTGAATTTTCTCTGTGATTATGAAGCCCAACAGTTTTGCATATGAGATTTTGTTTACTAGAACAGAGTTGATTTTGAATTACTGCTTAATTACATATGGTTACATATCAAAATTAGTTATCAGGTAAAATTAAACTCATAAAAACCAATGCCAAAACACTAAGTCACTCAGTTTTATGGACAATGTATTTGTTAAACTATATCAACTAAGGAGGCTGATAAAATGTTCACAGGCACAGTGGCACAAACTGAAGTACCAAATCTACGTCAGTAGATTGGGCTTAACTCATTAAAACACTGTTGAAACATTTTAAATAGAAACTTTAAATTTACTGTTTATTGAGATAAGCTGAAGCTACTTTATATTTCTATTATTGTCAGACCAAACTCCTTCACAGATGTGAAAAAGACAATAGTTGGATTATTTATCCTGATAAGATATATAACATCTGGCAAGGATACTGTTACAAATGAGACTAGACTCCGTATTACATTTTTTCAAGGAAAAGAAATACTAACTCAAACTCAAAGGCCTACCTAACAGTTTCAAAATGTTGCTTTTAAAATGTAAGTGGTTTTTAGTTCTTTTTGAACATATAAAGTCAGTCCTCATTATTTGCGAACTCTATCTGTGGAATTCGTTTACTCACAAAAATGTATTTGCAACCCCCAAACCAACACTCAGAACTTTCCCACTCATATGTAAACAAGTGCATGTTGCAAGGTGGTGAAAAATTAGAGTAACTTGATGCACAGGTTCCACATCTGTTTAAGATGTTTAAGATGATGCACATCTTGTTTAAGCTCTCACACTGCACGCAAGCATCTGACCTTACAGTTTATTCACTGCCATTGTTCAGATTTTTATGATTTTTTTGTTGGTAATCTCCTATTTAAAATGTCCTTCAAGCATAGTGCTGAAGCTGTCCAGTGATTCTAAATATAAGAAAGCTGTATGTTATAGAGAAGCTTCATTCAAGTGTGATATAAAATGCTGTGGGTTGTGAGTTCAATGTCAATGAATCAAAAATATGTATTATATAAGGGATTTCTAAACAGAAACATACAAGGTTACCTATTGATTGGTTCTCAAAAATACTGTGACCAGAGGCTTGCTGGAGCAATGGTTCAGTGTTCTCTAATTCAATATTGGTGGGTAAGCCACTTTATAGAATAAAATTTCTGCAAATAAAGAAAATCCACTGTATCTATAGATACAAACACACACATAATGCCATTCACCCTTTGTTGAGCTAAAAAGAAAAGGAGGGTGAATGATCTAAGAGCAAGTCTGAGAACAATTTCAAGTAAAGTAAGACATATCTGCATAAACTACAAAAACTGTGATTCCTAAATACTTACAGTATTACAGTACTCATAACATACCGTGCTGAACTTGTCATAGCCAAGCAAAAAGTATCATCAAAACTACTCAATTCGTACGGTCGAAAGAATTCATTGTGGATGTCAATCTCTTCTTCATATTTGTGAAATTTCTTTACCGTCAACTTCTTTAAGTTTGTAGTACAAATAACTAAGAAAGACACCGCTGGTTACTCTAAAAGTCTGTAGATGATATCTAACAAACATTTATATAATATCAACTGTATTTACAGAGAGTGCGCTGAACAAACCCACCTCCACCTCCTGGCACTTAAACACTCAAAAAACATGAGATATGTGCACGGGTTACACAATACAAAGTTGAGTATGATAAGCTCTAAGGAGGCAGGAGACCTCTGGAAGTTGGGGCGGGAGCAGGGAGTTATTTTAGAAATCAAATTACTCAGCTCTTTAAATTCCTTTTTTTGCTCTTAGTAAATATTCTCTTCATTCTAGATAAAAATGATAAAGTGATTTCACTTATTTTTCTTTTATAGTTCAAATCCTATTAATGGCCAGTGTTAGAGTATTAAAGTTCTTTCCTTTCTTCCGGAATAGCCAAACCTTCTTAGCAATATGAGCCATGATTCTGCCCAGAATTTCACAGTCACAAATACTAAATTCATTTCTAAAACAAATTAATAATTTATTAAGAACTAAAAGTCATTTGTAGTCTTCTCACTTCCTGGCCATCAATCATCCAAAGTTGGGATGGCTGACCATGACCAGCTGCAGTTTCAACTGGAGTGTTCCAGATTATTTAGTACCTTTTTACAAGTGGGAAAATTAGCTTGCTCAAGGCAAGGGAATCAGTAATACAATGACAACTAGACTACATAAATGTGGGCAATATTTTAAATTTGGAAATATTCTGATATACTGTATATTTAGGGGTATTTTATGTAAATGTTTTCCTTTTGAAGTAAAAAAATAAATTTTAATCATTAAAATATGCTATTATACACACATATATGCCTTTTTTTTTCACTGCTACATATAGGAAAAGTTTTTATTTCTTCTTGAGGATGGATCTTCATTTCCTCTACATTCTCCCAAAATATCTAGAAATATAATTAGTGCTAGTTTATAATGCTGAACTAATCTATTCACAAGCTGTCTGAGAGACTTACCCAATAATTGCAATAAATAATACAAGGAATTTGCCTACTTAGATTAAAATTATTATCACACTATCCCTGCCCTTTAGATAGCTGTCTAAGAGATACTACAATCCTCTATTAAAACAAGATAACACTGAGTAGTCATTTCTTTGTAACAAAAAATTATATAAGAAGGATTTATTGCTTCAAACTCATTTAAGAATAATTCTAGGTGGGGTGGGGGAGAGAAGAATAATTCCAAAGTATGTTAGCATAAAACAAAAAGGAACAGTATACCTACCTTCATCATAAGGCAGCGGTAAATGTTTTATTATCTCTGGTGTCCACCAGTAAGTATAACTACATAATAATTAAAAAAAAAAAGATAAAGTGAACCAAATGTAAATACTGGTTTTCAACAACTCATTGCATAAAAGGAGTTGTATGGTCTATAGAAAGATTCTGCCCTATACATCAAAGATAACTTTTTTCTTTTTAAAAAATGTTATGAAGCTTTTGGCATAGCAGGTCTTCAACATAATTCTCTTCCTAGCCCCTTTCTTCTTTCAACTATGTCTCAGAGCTACAAAAATGCCATGAACATATCTGAGACTCAAGATGCTCTGATGTTACTCATTTTTGTGAAGGGAAAAAAGCAAAGCAAAGCTTGAGTATACTAAGCCAGACTCTCTCTGTTGCTGTTTCCTTCTGCCCTGAGACTGTGCCCATGTTATTCTGCCACCTGGTGAGCAACAGAACCTTGACCTATGTCTTACAATCAAATTCCCTTGCAAGTAGTTATCTGAAAGATTACTTTTTCTACTCTGCTCCACGTGTGTGTACGTACAGTTAATTATATGGTTAAGCTAAATAATGAAACAATTCATTAGGTAGTTCTAAAGAACAGGTTCCCTTACATAACAGAATAGAACCTGTTAATCTTTAATTGTAATATTCACCACTTGATTATAAAGGCCAAAGTAAGGGTAGAGAATTTCAACCATCTGAATTTCTGCTAGAATACTCATGTACAATAAACAGAGAATCTAAAATAATCCTGAATTTCCTTCTCTCTGAACACTGAACTTAATCCTTAATGAAATGAAGAGTTAAGAGAAAAATGCTGTATCAAAGTTCTTGAGCGCTAGGAAGAGAAATGATATAAAATGATTATCAAAATGTTTAACAGATTTTTCAAAAGGTTCAGAAATAAGAGCCTATGGCTGAGAACACTGAAAAGAAAACTTTAAATAAATAAAAGGCTTTCTAAAAATAGAATGCTGACCTTATAATCTTGAATAATTCCGCAGATGAAGAATGGGGGAGTAGCTAAGTGAAACTGACAACATAAAGAATTCTCCTATATGGTAAGCAGAATATACAACTAAGGATGAAGAAAAAAAGGAACATGAATTTAAGTGTTGTAACAGGAAACACTACGAAGTTTTGCTTGAGGCTGAAATCATGCTTTAAAACAGAGCTTCTCAAAATTCAAAGCACACATGAATCACTTGGTGATATTGTTATATGGCAGATTCTGATTTAGGAAGTGGGGCCATTATTGTGCATTTATGACAAGTTCCCAGGTGATGCCAAAAGGGCTGATCTTCAGCCTGCTTTTTTAAAAGTAAGCCTCTCTAGAACATGAAAAACAAAACAAAAAACAGAAGAGGCAAGACTGATGCTTGCAGAGGATTAATTCTGTCTTTCAACATTAATTAAGCATATACTGTGCATCAGACACTCTTCTAAAATGCCGTATTGAAAAGAATGACAAAGAAAGTAGAGCTATTCCAGTATTGTCTCTACCTACATGCTGGAAAAAGAAAGACACAAGAGGGACCCCAACCCAAGAGATCCAAGAAAGCAGCAAAGCATCTCTAAAAGAATTCACTTGTCCTGGTACAGTGAGATCAATAACCTTAAGGAATAGTGAAGAAGACGTAAACTGGATATGGGTAAATGCAATCTCGATGATCAAAAGTGACATTCCAAAAACCATCTATAAATTAATCTTTGTCAATCCCAGCAAGAGAAAAGAATCACACATTAGATGATTGGTGGCTTCTATGCTTCCACATATATTCCCTGAAACAAGCCACACTAAGTTAATCTTGATTTTTTTTTTCTGATAGGAGAATCAGACTGTCAGATTAGGGCCATGATGAAATACAGGTTAATTATTAAGAGGGTATAAGTTCTATTTCGTAATGACCTACCCTTGGAAGAGGAGAAAAGAAGTTATTAACTATTACATAAGGAATTTCCTAAAGAAGTTTGCTTCTTTAGGAAATTATAAGTAAACATTATAAAGAATGTATTCTAACTCAGAATGTACCATGTGGAGAAAAAGAATTAAGATAAAATCTTGTATTACTAATTTGAGATAAGACCTTAACTTTTTTTTTAATATTACTAAACTGTATTTCCCTAAGCAAGACTGTAGGGTAAATGAAAGAATAATCAGGTTTTTCCGCCCTCCCATCAATGATAGACCCCTGCGGTCCAGCACGCATGCCTGATGGCAGCACCTGAAGTAGGGTGTGGGCATGCGTGAGTGGGCACACCTGCGTTTGGAGAGACTGAGACGATAAAGGTGGCATCCTGGAGAACGCAGCAGCAGCAGCAGCAGCAGCAGAAAACAGAGCGTGGTGGCAGAGGACCCTGTGGTGCGGTGCAGCAGAGAGACTGTGAGAGAACCCAAAGAGAGTGAAGATTCACGCGGGGGGGGGGGGGGGGGGGGGGGGGGGGGGGGGGGGCTTGGAGGGCTGCCTACCTGCCCTGTACCTGGTTGCTTCACTTCAAAACAACATTAAAAGCCTGAAAAAGCCACCGAGGGTTCCAGGACTCATCCTTTACCCGCCTGCCCGGATCATGGGAAACCTGCCCCGTGTCTTCCTGCTGCTACAAAGACAAGTCAACTTAACAATATTTTTTTAAAGGTTCAACTCCTCTTAGTGGGTCTCAGAAACAAGGAAGCCCCAGGAAGTGCCTGCTTGGGAAAGATGAGCTGAGATGGACGAAAGATGAGAACATCTGAGAGGACTAAGGCCCAGAACAGGAGGATTCTTCATCACCTCCAATACCAGGCACACCTAACTAAAGGACGAACACCTGCACTGGACAGAAACCTGCTTTGGGACCAGGGAACGGAGGATGGGAGACTGCAAGTTGGTACCATTTCTTTCTTTGTCCACAACACCTAATACAGTTTCTTTTCCTTTTTTCTGTTCTCAGTATGAAAAGTGCTCAATCCATTTGGTCACATATGAAGGTTAGAAAGATTAGAAAGAGACTTGAATTCACCTCTGAAATAACATGTGAACTTTAGCAAACTGATATTTGCAACTGACATTTAGCAACTGATATTTGCAAACAAGGTAGAGAAAAATAGGCAAGATGGCATGTAGTAAGTTGCAGCTGTTTTAGATTCCAATCAAATACCACTAAACAATGTTAACATGAAAAGAGTGATATGTTTTTTTAAAATACCTTTTGTTTAAAAGATTTATCTATTTATGCATACAAGAGCTGGGGTGTAGGCCAGAGGTGTGGGGGGAGGGTGAGAGGATTCAACAGAGACAGAGTGAGGAGCAGAACAGGTGGATCTACTGAAATACACTGCTGAGGGGAGCAGAGGGCGAAACAGGAGAGGTCTGCTGCGCCATGTGGGAAGCTCCCTGGCCAGGATCGAACTCGTGCTGGATAGCTTATAGTGCTGAGACTTAACCAGTCATGCCACCGGGGAGGCCCAAGAATGATATGATGTTTTACCACAGGGTTCTCCTTACCAATCTACCCTATTCAATATTTTAAATCAGGACTTGTATTAGGATAAAGACCACCAGCTTATCAATTCTGAACGCTCTATAAAGCTAAAGGTAATAGGTAATAAAAAATGACACACATCTAGATTTTTTTTGAATATCAGCAAAGCACATGGGAGCATTGAAAAGAATGCTCAAAACGAGTATGACAAGAATGGTAGATACGACAGAACATGTTAACAAGCCCTGGGAGTTCTAATGGACAGGAAACTTAGCAAGTTAACATGATGATGACATTGATGAAAACAGTTAATGTAATCTTATACTTAATGATAAAAATAGGGTATAAGGGGAGTAAATGGTCCCAGTAGTCCCACAATAGCTGGTACAAATCAGACCAAATTCTGACAATTATTAGACCCAGGTCTAAGTACCAGTTTAAATGGAACACCGACATTGAACATACAGAGGAGAGCATTCTGAATGCTAACGAGACTTGAAACCATAGGGTATGAGAACAGCTGAAGAAATGAGGGCTGCTTAACCTGGAGAAGAAGAGATGTTGGAAATGTGTGAACTCATCCTCAGATATACAATCAAATGGCTCAGGAAATCATGTCTTTAAGGTCTTGGTGAGTTGAACTCACCAAGATTAGTAAGATTAGTAAGTCAAGTTGCAGGAAAGTTTATGTCAATATGATGTAAGAAAGAATTGTGTGAGTGAGCTGTCCAAGAGCAACTGCCTCCTCAATCAGACATGTCCTGGCTGATAAACCAAGGTTTGTGGAGTACAGGCTAAACAATCTCTCTTGGAGAGATGCAGAGGGGACTCTGCTCCGAGTGCAGAGCCAGGAAAACTCCTAACTCTAAGCGTCAGTGAAATGACTAATGCTTAGTATCTAAAAATATAGTGGAGACCTTATAAACACTGTTAATAAATGGTACCACAGATAATACAAAACTTTTTTTAACTAAGTCAGAACAAAGCCCAATTAGTAGTTTTGAGAAGGTCAATAAATGTGGGATTTTGAGTAACAAAATAACATGGTTTGGATGACCTCTAGATAAAGTTAGGTTTAGTCCTCTTTCCCCTATTATTCAATAAAAAAACTATTTCCAAGTAAATCACTGGTAAAAAGAGTATAAAATACAGGATGGTCACCAAAGTTTGGCAACACAAGCAAATCCAAACTAAAGTGTTAATTAATCTTGCATTATACCAACAGACAAAACATTAAGTTTCCAGATTTACGACTATTCTGTGTGATTTGAAAGAATATTAACACTACTTTCATCTATTGGACTTACTGTATATTCAGCATTTATGTTTTCTCATATGATTCTTGCCTACAAGTTATAAACTACTATTATCCCTATTTACTGACATGGATGGAAATTGAGAATTAAATGGAAATTATTAGTTACGTGACTTGCCCACAGTCACTGAGGTAGTTTCTCCAGATCCTGTGTTTATTCCATGACAGACCCAGTACTACGTACTTCCCACTCATTTTCTCATTTAATCATCAGTAACTGTGAGATGTGCACATTCATTTCTATTTCACAGATAGGAAAATGAGACTTCTAGAGGCTGAATGCCAAGCCTAATAATACACACCTGCAGAAATTTCAGCTTAATTCTACTTGACCCTAAAGTTCATGCTCTCACCCTCTGATTAAATTGTTGTTATATTCTTAGAATTATAATACTGATATAGCTGTTATCAAAATAACTAGTATAGATAGGTGCCACTAGAAAAAACAAAGCAAAATATGAAATTTATCTTACAGTATTAGTAAGTACTGTTTATGGGCTGTATCAATTGATACTATCATAACTTTTTTTGTAATTTTGAAATTCGGGAAAAAACAAAAATAGAAGACTTAATCAATTGAGTGAGCCATATTATAATAAATTACAAAATAAATTGTTAAAGTAAATGCTAATTTATTTTATATTATCTACTTTGTTTTCAGTGGCAGACTTGTAGGTGATTCTTGCTGAATAATCTCGGTCAAGACATATTCTCTCTGTACCTTAATTTCCTTTTTGAGAACATGGAGAGGAAATACCAACTTCCTTTTATTCCCACATATAAACACCAACGCTGCTGCCTCGCTTATGTCACTCAAGGTAAGTAAATGGTTTAATTTACACTTATAATATACTAGCTAATTTCTGAAGTAGAAGTCAAATTTGTCTTCAAGTTATATCTTAATGACTTTAATACTTCAAGGTACTATGAAACTTTACCCATAATCAGTTGCATCACCAAAGCTGAATATAGATATTTACACCTATCTCTCACCAAATAAATATAATAATATAATAAATATAATATAATTATAATTATTATTATTCAAGTATTACGTCTAGCAGCGTATAATTATAATAAATTATAATAAATAAATATAATTAATTCCAATTTTTTTGCTTGCCAGCAAAAATTCACATAAGGAATCATTAATATTAAATTTAACATAAAAACTATCAATGTTTCAATTCTAGGGGACGCTCAAGCAGTAAGCTGGTTACTTCAATAACAAGCATAATAAATTTAAAAACACATAAACCCTTCCCAAATATTTTAAATATCCCTGAAGTACTAGAATTTGGTAAGAGCTGTAATATCAGCACTTGCTAATAATTCACCATTGCTCATGGTCTGCACACAAGATTTCTGTAGTGTTTGGGAAGCAACTCTTGTGTAGTCAGCTGATGAAATGATCAAACTGCTAAAGAAGAGCAGATGGGTGACCTTGACATAGAGGCCTTTGAGCAGAACGGACCAGGCTCTAATCTCACGTAGGTGGAAAATGTTGCTCATGTGCAAACTTGATTATGTTAGTACATGACTCTTCAATTAAAAACATGAGTTTTCTCATTAACTCTTCATGACTCTGTGAGGTGTGTCCTGCCACTTATATTTTGCAGATAAAAAAATGAGACTTGGAGAGAATAAATAAGTAGCCCAAGGTCACACAACTGCAAAGAGTCCAATTCAAGTTTACCTGACCCTAAGGCCCACACTGCAGGGAGGGTGGCCTGGTAAAATGCCTCAGGTGAAGAGCTGATTTCTTAAGAGCATATCAGTACCCATTTAGCTATCATCAAAATAACTTATAGTAGTGAATGGCTCCAGAAAGACCAAATTGAGTGACTGGGTGATGGGAGGGGCAGCTGTAGTCACTGAACTCTGTAGTCACTGAACTTGCTTCCTATCTTTATCATTGTCACTGAGAGTTGGTTGTGCTCCTGGAGGAAAGGACATTGGAATTCCAAAGTGACGCTGCTAGACATAATACTTGAAAAATCAGGTTGATTCTTTCAATCTTACAGTTCTTGAGAGCTCACATTTTGTAGGAAGTACTCAAAAATTATATTAATGGTCTGCTTTAATGAAGCCATAGCTTATGTTCAATGATGAAGTTCTGATACTTTGTATCATAGGGAAATGCAAAACACCAATTGTTAAACACAATTTCCCAAATCCAGTATCAGGACATTAGCAACATTAAATCTCTTGTGGCAAACACATAGTAAGACAGCAACTTTAGTCTAGGTGATTATTTCTCATAAAGAAAAAGCTCATATTCAAAATAACAGCAAATCTAAGTTAAAATAGACTAGGAAGCAAAATACCTTCTTCTTGTTGGTAAAAGTCTCATGGTATTTTTGTGATGCAAATAAAAATCTGTTGGGAGTTCCCAGAGATGAGGTTTTCCTTCAATGGGATGGAAAACTCCCAGGAAGAGATTAATGGAATCTTGTCTATCAGCATCTAAAAAGCAAAAATATGTATTTCAGAAACTCCATTACTGACATAAACAACTGAGGAGACTATTTTCCCAGGAGAACAAGGGCACAACTGTGATTTCATAGACCATACCTCTGAAAATAAGGATATAGTTCAAAAGTCATATATAAACACAAAATCTAAAATAGTTACCAAGCTCTCGAGTAGAATTGAAATCCAGCTTTGACAGCTTTCCATTTTGCTCCATACCTCTCATAATACAGCGATATGTATGGTGACTATAAACTTTTTGAATTTTAGACTCTTAAAAAATCTTTAAGAAATGTTATAATACTTAGTGACTTTATTTTTAGAATAAAAATACATTCTCACCATATGTTAGCTTATCTGAAACAAATACATCTTCATTTTATTGCGAAAATGAGGGAAGACTTCAGAGATAAATAAAATGTTCCTGTTCCTATCCATATTCTGTTATACAACACTGAACAAGCTGGTTTGCATAATTTCCACTTTGAATCCTTGAAAAGATATTCTCCATTTCTTTAGCAGAGACAATATTGACGTTGGTCTCTGTTCCCCTCAGTTGTGGGCCTGGCCCATTACCTTTTATGCTTGATAATGAAAGCAGAGTGAGCCCAGGAACAAAAGCCTAACTCTAGCTATCTCGCTGCTCCAAAATGACCTTTTTAAACTATACCACAAGCTAATAAAACTATGTATATGTTGTATTTCCTCTTCCTTTTCCCAATTATGACATAAATGATGATTAGCCGTGAATGGTCTCATCCTTAGCATCTGCTCTGCCCCTGCCCTAGCAGCCTTCATTCTCACCATTCATTTACTCCTTTCCAGTCTTGTCTCAGAACCCTGCATATTCAGGTTTGGGGCAGACAGCCACAATATCAGTAATAGCCTCTTTCTGAAAATGAGCATCAAACTGAAAAGATAGCACAGTAGAAATGACTGCTTTTGAAACAAGATAACATTATCATAAAATCAATTTTCTTCCAATGACGGCTTTGGTGAACATAGATATATCTGAAATTAGTAATGTGGTGCTTACTGAGCTATGTGGTCATTTCAGCAAAAGCAATGAATGAAATAAGATACAGCCAATGTGTATTCCAGTTATTAGCATCTTGACAGGAAGCATTCTGTTAAAATAGCTCTTACCTTTCGTGCTAAAAGTTATATAAAAAGAACATGTTTATATGCCAAATTACTTGGGCCCTTTTTTTTGCCATTTGTTGAGAGAAAACATCAAGTATTAAATGATACAGATATTACTGCCCCAATTTGCATCCTCTTTATACAATACAAAAGTAAACATACTGCTTTTATAGTAATTACTTTATGCTTCTTGAATAGCTTTAATGGCACTTAATAATTCATTCTATTCAGCGCCTCAAAATATCTTAATTCTATCTAGGGGAGCTTTCCATTTTTCATATTTTCAAGGAGTTTCTTTCATCCTTTAAGCCTACTGGTAGCTTCCTTCAATTTTTAGCAAGTATGATAAAATGTAAGATGTGAGAAACACAAGTAAGTAAAGGCTATTGCTTTGTCTCAGAACACTGCATATTCACGTTTGGGGCAGACAGCCACATTATCAATAATAACCTCTTTCTGAAAATGAGCATTGAAGTATAGTGAAGATTTCTTAAATGTACTGCTGTGTTATAACTTAAAATATATCTGTGGTGTTTATGGTCACTTAGTACATGGACTATAAGACAACCTTAATGATCCTAAGGATCTCTTCTTGGCTACTTCCGTCCACAAATAAGGCAATCGATGACCCTCAGGAAGACAGTGGTACTCTGGATATGAACAGGGCTTAAAATAGGTGGGTTCTCTGTAGTTGTAGCCAACAAAATAGCAAAATGATTACTTCTTTTGCACTCAATCATGCTTTAAAGGAGGAAGGAATACACAACATTCAAATGCCATTTAAACAGTTAAATACTAACAGTTTTATTATGCACTATATTTAAATAGATCAGACTGGGACATAACAATTTTTAATTAGCAAAAAAAATTACTTTTGAAACTAAAATATTTGCTATTATAAAATTAGGTTTGTATTAAGGTGGCCTCTGAAATCACTAATGGAAAGGACCATTATTCAATAAATAGTATTGTAAACTATGGGAGAAGGGAGAGAAATCAGTTCCCTAAATGATACTATACATGGAAAGAAATACCAACTAAATGTAAGAAAGACAAAGATCAATACCCTAATTTTAAAAAAAAAGAGGTAATTTTGCAAATAATTATAAAAAATGAACATGCAAATATTTAACTTTATTATCAAATAAAGTAATGTTTAATAAACAATGGCATACTGAAGTATACTATTTTCTACTTACTACACTAAGAAATGCTAGGAGAGCATTAACTACCGTATCTTTCTGTAAGGCAATCTGGGAATCTATATACTTTTTAAAACCTGAACATATGAAAGTCCCTCACCTAATAAAATTTGCTTCCAAAATTTTCATAAGATAAAAGATATTCAAAAAAGATGTATGTTCCAAGATTTTGCTTAAAAGGAATGTAAATACACAATCATAACAAATAATTAAATGATGATGCTTCTAAAGGCTATTGATAATCACATTATAAGACTTTTCAAGGTCCTAAGTACTACTCACATTATCTAAAAGGACAAAAACAGAATATCAATTATCTGTATAGTGAAACAAGAAGGAACATGTTCTACATATAAACAAGTGGCTATCTCTGGAAGGTGATGATTATATGATTGATTTGCAAACTATTATGTATTTTCTAAAGTTAACACATATCTATTTCATAACTGGGGGGGGGGAGCATATTCATCCTTTCATCCAAGAATCTCCTGTCTCACACTGAGGATACAGTAGTATGCAAGACAGACTGTGGCTCCTGTGGGGCTTACATTCCACAGTGGTAAACAAAAATATATACAAAGAAATAATGGATGAGGTACTTTCAGAGGATGTAAGTTCTATGTAAAACAGACTGCTATGAGAGGGATGAGGGAGGAGAGGGCCCTTGGGGTAGTCAAGGAGGGCAGTAGAGGCTGAGGTGTCTGCGGGTATAACATTTGAACTGTAAGGATGAGAAGGAGGTGGTCACATGAGGTCTGAGGGTTGTGCCCAAGCAGGACTGGCAAAGGCCTGAAGGGGAACAAGCTGAGAAGCTCCAGCAACAGAAAGAAGGCCAGCAAGACTGGAGGGCAGTGAGTGGGCGAAAGCACAGTATCAGAAACAAATGGGCCAGACCACACAATGCTTTACAGGTTGCGGTAAAGTGTGCAATGGGAAACCTTGGGAAGATTTTAAAGGGAGTGATGTGATTTTATTTAAGCATTGAAAAGATTACTTTGGCTGCTATAAAAAGCAAGAGCAGAAGCAGAGACATGACTAAGGAGTTACTGCAGTGGTTCAGTTACTGCAGTGTTGGCACTAATGTAGGAGCAGCAAGGATGAAAAACAGCAGAAAGGGTTTGCAGGCTGTCAACAAAATTAGCTTGATAGATGGGATAAGGAAAATATAGGAATCAAGGACAATTCCTAGGTTGCTGAATTGAGCAATGGGTGTTGAGTGGAAAAAACAAGTAGAGAAACAGACTTGAGACAGTTCAAGAGTTTCTGTCTCAGAAATAAATTTGAGATATCTGTAATAGGAAGAAATCTGGTCCCCATGATCTCTGCTTCCCCCGTGTCATACCCATGAATATTCTGTAATACGCGGCGAAAAGGACTTTGAAGATGGAATGGAAGTTACTAATCACTGCCTTCAAGACAGACAAATTGCCCTGTATTAGATTAGGGTAGTCACATGGATTCTTTAAAGGCAGAAAGGGAAGACAGAGGTCACAAACACCGTATATAATCTCAGGGGGAAGCAGGAAGGAGTAGGAATCAGCACAGAGAAGGGTTTGCACTAAAGGGGCACAGCACTCCAACCATGGTAATACAATAGAAGGTAGACTCTATGGGTGCAGATGAGGACAAATATCACATTTGATGAAGAGGAAGAAGTTCATCCCCAGGGACTTACATTTTCAATGAAGTAAGGGCATGAACTGGGGGATGCTATAGGTTAAGGAGGGAGCACAGGTATAAAATGGTCTTTGGGAAAACAGCAGAATGAACATACTGGGCAAATGTAGTAGGACTAAAGTGGTTTTGAGTGTCCTTTAGGGAACTAAAGTCAATTTAAACTGAGAATAATAGTTGCAATTTTTTCTTTTGCTCTATATAACTGCTTTGGTGGCAAGATAATTGGGTAGATAATTGGGTTTTAATCAGTTATTAAAGTTTTTAAGATATTATTAAAAACAAAACGTTTTTCCAATTATCTTCTTTTTGCTGTTAAAAGGATGACCCTAGAAAGCTAGCTCACTATTCTTGATAAAGTAAAAGGCGCCCAGCATGCTCCTCTGCATGCCCCGCTCTCAGGGGTGAGCAGAAAGGGAAAGGAACTGTCCCACTACCTCACAGCACCATCAGCTGCTGGGTGACGCCACCTCGATGCTCTCTGTACCCACTGCTTTTTCATGTGGGGTGAGCTTTGAAGTCATTACTCTGTGAATGCTTCTTTTTTTAAAATCTGTTTCTTTTTTTTAAATCTCTTGCTTGAGGAGGATATAGTTTCCTTCCATGCAAGCATACACACACTCTACATTTAATTTATATAAGTGACCATATATTTAGATAGAAAGATTGATAATCAACTGCTATAGATATCCTATCTTTTTTTTCTTATATTCAAGAACTTCAGCAAGAAAATTCAGGCTTACCAAAATGTAAGTAAAAAAAAAAATTAGAAAGAGTGTAACAAAAGGCTTAGGGGAATTATAAAGCCTTCCTTAACATCCTAAGGCAGTATTTAGGTACCTAATCTCTCCTTGATGGTGTAGCCAGTTATGTCAGAAGTCACAAGATGCTTGTCAGAGACAAGTTCTAGAGCATGCTAATATGTAAAGCCTCAAGACAGTTTTAAAAGGGGGAGTTTTAAAGTGTGTCTCTGCTGGGTTTTCCAATAACATTAATCAATACAAGCCAAGGATAAAATTCCTAAAAATCTAATTTCAGGTACCTTCCTGCACATTCCAGAGGCATAAATTTTACAAAGTTATTTCTAGTTCTTTAAAGAGATTAGTTCTATAAATATATTATCATTATATAATATTCATTATAATTTAAAAATAAGCTGTGCACCTCAGTGCACCCTGCTTCTCAAATAATCTGGTTTAGCCACATTTTTCATAAAATAATTCTTTCATACTAGTTCCTCTTTCAGTTCCACATAATTTTACTTTAGCTTTTCATTAAGTGCATGTTACTTTTCCATGACCACC
This sequence comes from Scalopus aquaticus, assembly GCA_004024925.1. Taxonomy (NCBI): domain Eukaryota; kingdom Metazoa; phylum Chordata; class Mammalia; order Eulipotyphla; family Talpidae; genus Scalopus; species Scalopus aquaticus. Next base: position 46,274 of record PVIJ01008844.1, read on the forward strand.
TCCTTTTAGTAGTACTCCTTTCCGTTTAAATCAGGAACAGTTACACACTCATTTCCTGTCCTCAAGTGTTATTAAAAGCACATTACTTGGTCCTTAAGTGTCCATAACTACCATTACATGGGTGATGATGACAGAAGGGCAGAAGAGTGAAGGACCCTTTCCATCAAGGAGGCTTTAAACCTTTTCATGCTACACACACCCAAAAGGATATGTACATCTTGACACATGACTTATACAACTGTTACAGGCTGAAGTGTGTCCTCTCAAAAGAAATGTTGAAGTCTTAATTCTTGGTACCTGTGAGTATCATCTTATATGGAAATTGAGTCTTTGCAAGTGTGACCAAGTTAAAATGCAGTCACACTGGGGTAAGGTGACCTGTAAATCTACTCTGACTTGTATCCTTATAAGAAGACAGGGATATGTAGGGAAGAGAATGTTGGGAAGACCCTGCACAGAGGGGAGGGGAGAGAATATCTCAGGACACCAGAGGTAGACAAAGTGCTACATTTGGAAGCTAAAATTCAGCAACAAACCATTAGAAAGTAAGAGGCAAAAAAGGAGCCTTACAGAGGGAACACAGCAGGATTTCTGTCTTTATCTCCCAGAACTGTGAGACAATAAATCTGTTAGTTAAAATCACCAGCTTCTAGTATTTTGTTACAGAAGCCCTAGGAAACTAGTACAATAACAAAACACAACCAGAGAGAAAGCCACTAGAGAATAACTCAAGGTGACAGTTTGCTCCATAAAAGCTCTTCGCCAAACTTTCTTCTCCATATTCTACATGCTTTTTAAATCTTTGACCTAGTCAAGGGACCAAGACTCACAGAATAGGTAACCAAACATTTCTTCATAAATTCTGTGGATGGGAACACATTGGTCTGTGATATCTATTGTGTTGGAAATTCCATCTGTACAGGGGCGAGAAAAGTACCATTTTAACAATCTGTTACTTTTAGTATTTGCAAGTCATAAAATAAGCAGAGTAAAATTTAGTGAAAATAAACTATTCATGTCTAGTTAACATTTGAAAAAATGAATTATATTTCATTCTTAAACAACTGTCAAGACTATGCGCTCCAATTAAAAAATAATGACCCAAGGCCCTCAAATGAATTAATCTCTATATTGCAAACAGAAATAGAGAATGGAACATAAGCTAAGGCTTCAAAGTATTTTACATTATATAAAATCTCCAAGTATGAGTGGCAAAATGCAAAAGTGACTTATTTATTTTTTGATTATGTTTATTGAGTAGTGTTGGTTTACAAAACTGTGTATGTTTTAGGGGAATAGGCTCACACGTCACAGTACTCCCACCACCAGAGCCCCAATCATCTTCCACCATAGTCCACTGGGGCCCTCCCCCACTTTGTTTCTGCTTCCCCACCCTCCCTTTCTGGTAACCAGAGTTCCAAAAGTGCCTTATTTAAAAGGCAAAAACTTTATTCATTTACTTACTGAACAAAAATGTATTGAGCATCTTCTAGATGCCAGACTTTTATTTAAACTTTCTAAATATTCAATTTTGATTTTAGTCATATAGCTAAAAAAAACCCCAAAACATAAGAATGCATATGCAGGTAAGTCTTGGAAATACCTATTACTTCAGAATTACCTGAGAAAGCATTGCTGTAATATCTAGACAGGGTCTGCATGATATCTTTTGAGTGCTGAGTCCACGGTGCTATCTTTCTGTAAGTTTTTACACGATGAACAAGTTGAGAACCACCATACTGAAGGGACAGGGTATCCCCATGATCTTCATAGAGTTCCTCAAATAACCTAAGTAAAAGAAAAACTAGGATTAAAACATTTTACCAAAAGTATTACATATTATTTTTGTTGTTGTTAAATTTTTATTTTCTTACAATGTTCATTTCCGTACAATATTTGATTTCTCCCCTTATGTGTAGTCCCCATAAATCTCCCACCACCACATCACCTGTGATCTGTCCCCACGGTCCCTTGTGCTCTTCCCTGCCCTGTTTTGATCCCGCTCTCTCCCCTGATGGTACTATGTATTATTTACTTAGCCACAAACTCAACACAAATCTTTTACTTTTATAAATTCCTCTGAGCCTTTCAAGTAGACACTTTCAAGGAGACTCCTCAAAATCTTGAAGATAAATACAAGTGCATTCAATTTTATCATGATATTCTAATAAGTCACAGAAGCTAGCAGGGGGCACAAAAACTAAGCTGCCAAACTGAGCTGTTTTTAACCGTGGTAGAAGACATGTCTTTCTGCAACTCAATTTACCTCCCATGATAGAATTTTCTGTTCTCTGAATTACCTCTGAAAAAATGCTCTTTTCGCAGACAGATTAACAATATTCTTTTTTAGAAATAAGTACACGTTTGGAATGTATGTTTCTTCAAGTGCCTTTTAAGGTGTTCAGTGTAGTTGTATCTGAGGATCTGGCTACTTGGCAGGTGACAGAGCCTTCATGACTATCTCAGATGCCTACTAATACAGCATCACTGTACTGTCAAGAAGCAGTATTTTATGTAATGTCATAGATCCACTGCGCAGTGAAGAAACCATAATTCCTAATGAAGGATCAATCCTTTTTATGTCTTATAATTTTAATTTAAAATGCATGAAAGTATGTTTCTTTTAAAGGCAGAGTGTATTTGTCTTTTTAAAAACTCACTAGTTTAAACACTTTGTATTTACCCAAAGAACTTAATATTGATAAGTAACAAAAACCAAAAAAAAAACAAAAACCAACCCATGGCAACCACACATAAGTCTTTGAAAGAAATATCAATTACAAAATTAATATGAATAATAACTTTAAATAAGTAATAATAAATTTTGAGAGGCTAAAAGCAGAAATGAACTCATAAAAGTCCTTAGTAGTAGTAAAGTTTGCTTTCCTTAATTATCAGAATTCAAAGGGCAAAATATTAGGCTTACCTAACTGCATCTGTATCAAACTGTAGATTAGGTTTGTCAATCAATCCCAAGGAATACAGCTGGTAAGCCAGAGCACATTTCCCCACCATAAACTGTGCTGTGTTGGTGCGATCCAAACAGTCTACACAGTTGGTCCGGAGAACGCCAGTCTAAAAAGAAATGCCCTAACTGTCAACCATTATTCAGTCACCAACCACTTCTCATACTACTTTAGATTTCTTCTTAGAAGCAAAAGAAAGGCTGTAGGCAGGATATTGCTCCTGAACAAATAATCAAGAACATTTTTCAAACTTAGAAAGGTTACAGTTGCTGCTCACCTAATATTACTCCAACAGCATCAATACACCTGCTAGTATATATCTGAAGTTTTTCCCTTAGTTTAACAAGATAAAGCAAATAGCTAACATTATCCACATGTACCAATTAGTAACATATATGCTTTTTAAAAACCCTACAAATCAAATATTCAATGGTTGAGGTCATATCATTCTTAAAGCCTCATTAAAAGATACAATAACTGTATCTGGCTCAGTTTTCAAAGTCATTCTAATTTATTATTTTCACATTCCTGTTTATGTTTCTATTCCCAATAATAAAATTTAATATATAAAAAAATCTATGAGCCATTATAATTTCAACTTTTGTAAGAGTTAATCACTAGCAAATAGGCTTTTTAAAATCATCCTCAAATGATTAATAACTTTACATTAATTAAATAAGCTATGTTTCTCTAAGATTGCTTTAAAAAAAAACCACTATTCGCTGTGGAAATATTTATGTAGTATTAACAGAATGTTGTCTATACCTGAAGGCGGCCAGTGGGGATCACACATCCTCCTAGTTCATTCCACCTACACGATTTAAAAAATAATAGCATGATCTATACTGATTTTTTAAATCAATGTATTTTTAATCAATGGCTCTTTATTAAGATTCATAGAAGCAAAGTAATAGAGGTGAATGCACCTGAACAATCACCTGATTCTGTTTACTTTCAATTCTTTCAGGTAAGTGATTATGCAAATAACTGAGAAGGAATACCACCCATGCTCTCAGAGCCCTGGGCACGAACATCTTAATGTGCCCCACATTGCCATTTTTTCACCCATGTGCAACCAAAATCTCTTGCTTTAATATAAGCCCATTTCCTGTTTCATCCCTAGAGACATGAATAATAATTGTAGGGGGTTTTTTGTAATAAAAGCTTCCACACCTACCCTTCCCCACTCAACTCTCTACCTCCTTCAGCTTTTCTTCACAGAGACTAGCAACATTCCTTTGGTTATTTACACACAAGTTCTTATCATTTTCCTTCTTACTTATTTTCTCCAAGTACTAGGGATATGTTTTATTAGAAAGAACTATATAATGATATGAACATTTTAATTATTTCAAAGAAGGTGCACTGAAGGAAAGAGTTAACACAGCAGACCTTGGAGTTGTCCTAAAAAAGTCCTCCTTGCAAGGTTGGCCTGCTGTTGGCATCTGGGAACTTGGGCTCCCACCATTCCCAGAACAGATCAGAGTGGTTTCCTGAGCCTCAACTGTTTGTAGAAACAGTATGGTTTTTGCTAAATGCCTTGTTTCCTTCTGAGACTCTGGAATTTTGGTAGATGACAGGCAGAGGTTGCTTACATGATCAGCCTCCAACAAAAAGACCCTGCACTGAGTCTCTCACAAGCTCCATTAGTTGATAACATTTCCGACTTGCCGTCACAAAGAGCTGATGGTGGAAATTGACCATGTTCTGTGTAACTCTGCTCGGAGAGAACTGTGGAAGCTTAACCTGATTGCCTCTGGACTCTTTCCAGGTGCCTTTTCCTTTTGCTAATTTTGCTTTATTGTTGCCATGAGTACAATATGCAGAGTCCTTTGAGTTCTCCTAGGGAAAGTGGTTTTAAGGATCCCTGTGTCACAGGTGCTCTAAAATTCAAACTCTAACAAATACAAACTATAACAAAAGGAACTACTTTCAAAGACAAACACTAGTTAGTTGGTATTGCTTTCCCTTTTGGATTTTTTTTTTTTAACATTACAATTAATTCAGTTAACTGAAAATAAAATGCTGCAAGTATGTAATATTTGATCCTTAAAAGGAAAATAAAACATAGATCCTTGATTTCGAGAAGCTCACGAAGTACTAATGAAAGACTAATTGAGCAAGTATCTACAAAATAATGACAAAATAATAATAATTACTATTTTTATAAAAATTGTTAGCATTTAACCTGCAAGGAGAAATTCTTCTATTTCTACTTAATACTGAGAAACAGAATTCACTACAGAAAATTTTATTTTACAGAAACAATTTATGTAATTTTTTACTCCATGAAGCAAGAGATAAATATTCCATAGTTTCCATCTCAAGGTAAATAACCCGCAGAGAAATTCCCAGACCTACAGTGAACATTCACTGCAGTCACATGAGCAGCTTGCCTCCCCAAAGCAATAAATTCACCCACTTCCAAATCATCCAAACTGCTTATTATTTCCAATATTTTTATATCCACATGAGCAACAGTCTTATTTTAAGTTTTTAAATGCCATACATACTTTTCATCTGGCCTCAAAATGCTGCAGTAAGAATCGGGGCGGTTTACAAAGAAACCTGTTTTCTTCACCACACTTTCTGCAATCACATTCAGTCGATCAAGAACATTACATAGTTTGCTGAGGAGGAAGGATGAGATAGGTGAGGAAAAAGTTTCAATGCATATTATCTTTATAATTGAAATAAATAACATTGAAAGTAATGATATTCAGGAGCTTCATTTTAAAAATCTCTCAGTGTATACTAAATAACTAGTAAGATTTGATACAAAGAAATATGAAGGACCTGTAATTTAATATTAAATACTGACAAGGCTTAATCATGGCACATTACATCCCTGCAAGAACTTTCCCATGGGAAGTCTTTACTCCTCAAGAGTTAAGTCAGCCAAGTCAATGTGCATTCATAAAATGACTACAAAGAGAACACAAAGCACAGTGCTGGTGGTAGAAGAAGAAAACACTAGAAAACAAATTAATCTGAACGGCACTAACCTATAAACAGGTTCATAGTAATTTCTCTTTTCTGAGAAAGTATGTGGGGGTGTGTGTGTGTGTGCAATTGTGTGTATGTGTCTAGTTACATAAAATGATTTAGAAAAGAAATGAGTTCTGTGCAAAAAATACAGTAACATTAAAAAGAAATAAGACCTCAAAATAAACCTAATATTGCTAATTGTAAACGAGCACAGAAACAATGAAGGGTCAATGAAAGTTCCTTCAATAAATGAATTATCACTATTCTAAGGTAAAAGAGGAGCGAAAGCAAATCCAGGGAAGCACACAACAGCAACCGAGGCTGTGGGTGGGACCTTGGCTGCTGCCTTTGGGGCAGAGCATAAAGGTTAGATTTTCAGGCACAGAGCAGCCCTGGGAATAAAGAAAAAGCCATTACATTCTGGAACCAACCAACTAAGGGGGGCTTTAGCACTATGCTAAAGAGATTGACAGTGAACAGTCAGGAGTTATTGCCGGTTCATCCAGAGTGAGACCAACAGAAAGTGGTGTCTGATTAGAAAGGAAACAGAATTGAAGAGAAAAGAGCAGAACAAAGCCTTTATGGAAAAGCAAGAGAGTAGTGATGTTTTGAAATGAATAGATATATAAACAGAAGTTGCAAATGTTGCAAATAGGGGCAAAAAAGACTGACCAATTAATTTAAGTACTCAAATTTTATGCCAACAGCAAAGCATCCCCTCAGCAGGTCCATGAAGAAATTAAAAGAGTGGCATTTACTTTACCACAGAGATCAGCCTCCCACTACTTTACAACACAAGAAAGGAAAAATATTACCAGATATATGAATATCTATTCACCTTTTAGTATACTTGGCCATATCCCAAGGAATATAGACAATCGTGTGTTCAGGAGGCAAAAACTGGTTGAGGTACGTCACAGCAGCTACAAGTTCTTCACTCAGGATTCTCTCGTGTTTTCTTTTCTCTCGTTCCTTAAACAAAAATTAAATATTTCAGTATTCTAATTACTTTAAATGAGATGAATAGACTTAACATTTTTACTTCTCAGCTAAGGAAGACAAAAATTAACTTCCTTAAATATACTGAAATAAAACTTACCTACTTAGGTTAATATAAATGCAAAGAAATACCACTGAATTAAAGTCAACAGGTAATAAACTTTAAAGACTCAAGGAGATCAGATTTCTTCCTGTACCCTCCCACAGCTCCAAAGAAGCCCAGCTCATCCTATATACTCCACACCCCACTCTAGTAGGACAAAAAGAAGGGATCCCCCAATTACAGCCAGCTAAGAGTCATACAGAACTCATTGGGGTCTGGATGATTAATCCTAAACTGGCAGAGCAGAAAGTACTTCCACAATCTTCATGTGTTTTTAAATATGACTCCCAGAAAAGACCTGCTGAGGTAGCCAAACCAGGTTCTTTTACACTATGGTTGAATGAAATGAAGGTGAGAGGCATTCATGGGACAAATCTTATCTTCTGCCTCTTTGCTGTGGCACAACCTTAGATATTACACAGCCTCTCACTTAAAAGGGGCTAGTGCATTACTGTACAACTGTAAGGTTAGAATGCTAGCTCTGCCACTTACTGGCCATGTGACCTTGGACAAGTTTCTAAACTTTTCCAGGATGCACTTCTTCATCTATGAAATGCAGGGACCAATATTATCTCCATATAGCATTAATGTAAAGGTTAAATGGGACAAAGTATAATAATTTCTTACCAGAGCATCTGGCACATGTTAAATATTAATAAAAATTCACTATTTTTATTGTTATTCCTATCAGGCCTTAATTTAGAAACAGAAAAACAATTAATTTGGCAATAGTGATAATGACATGGTATTGCAACACTATTGCTGGCATGAAAATAAATCTATGCTGTTTTCAATCATGGTGATTACTTTTCTTTCTTTTTTTTTTTAAAGATTTATTTATTTATACATACAAGCTGGGGTACAGGCCAGAGGCGTGGGGCGGCGAGAGGGTTCACCAGAGACAGAGTGGGGAGCAGAACAGGCAGATCAGAAATACACTGCTGAGGGGAGCAGTGGGCGAGGCAGGAGAGGTCTGCCACGCCATGTGGGATTCTCCCTGGCTGGGCGTCGAACCCGCATCGTGCGCTGCCGACAGCTCCACAGCACAGCGCTCAACCGCTGCGCCACCAGGGAGGCCCCATGGTGATTACTTTTCAATTGCCATGACTTTAATTACACAACCACTGTGGAAATTAAAAAAAAGGTATCCATTTTATACAGCTCAATAAATCAAATGGGAGAATTAGTGATAGATAAGAGTTAAGAACAGTTAAACCAGTTTAGGATGAAATATACTTACCTTATTTTTACATCTGAGAAAATTATATAAGTAGGAATTTTCTCAAAAGCATGGTAAATAAACTAGAGACATGAAAACTATTTGAAATTTTTATATCAAATCTTTTTGTGAGATGGAGACAAAAGATTATTTATTCAACCTTCAATCACCCCAATGTAAAGGATATGTTCATGCAGTGCCAGGCCACAGTGGATTATGTTAGTGGATTGTTTAGTCAACCTCTGTAGAATAAGACTTTTTTTAACAATCAAATGAAAATTTCAAATATATAAGTGACTTTGCATATAATTTCAAAGGGTTCAGAAACCTCCAAACTAACAGCCATCTGTGGCCCCCAAGATGAGAACCTCTATGTAGAGTTATGTTAGATCCCAGGCTAACGTCCTATTCATTACCAGCAGCAGCATGAAAAGCATAGAGATTGCTGCAAGATGTCTATCACTAGTGTCTCAAACTCCCACAACTGGGATGGGCAGCGGTGGGAGGTGTGGAGGTAGTTCACTATAGAGGGTAAAGAAAAAAGAAACTGAGAGAAGAATTCACTTTAGTAATAACATAGAGAGGCAGTATGATGAGTGAATATACCTTAGTATCACTCTATACACACACTTTGCTTTCTTTGATCCTTTAATCACAAGTTAACAAGGTCTACTTCCAAGTGAACTGAATGAACATCTTTTATCTTATAAATAAAATAACTGACAAAAATATATGATAGTAAAATGACAAAAACAAAAAAATTCTATTTCACAAAACAATTTAATTCCCAAACTATTTTCTAGTTAATCTCTAGTTATTGCCAGTACTAGTACAACAATGGAATAATAAACAAATATAATTTTAAAATCCACACATAGACCTTTAAATATGCAAAAGTAAATGTACATTTAAGAAATCTGGAAAGAAAGACTTTAGAATCACAGCTATCAGCTTTTATTTTTTAATATGCATATTTAATAGAGTATTTGGACTAAATCACATTTTAACCACAGTATACAGCCTCTGAACAATATGGAGAACATACACTAATTTAGGGCAATGTTTATATTATAGTGAAGACCTGTATTTTAGTGTTTTAACAATAATTTGTTTCTATACTAATAACGTCTTATTTTAAATACATTTACTGGAAAAGTATACATGAAGGTTTTTGTTACTGTACTTTTCCTACTTTAATTTTCCAGTAATATATATTATACTACTATTAGATATGAGGCCAAGATTACAGATTATCCAGCTACTGCCTTGTATTATTCTGATTTGACAGATGTGAGAAATAAGAATATGAAACTTTTGAATGATTGTGAATGAAAGTGAATGAAAGTCTAGAAAATGATGTGCTTAACGTCAGAATGATGTATTTTACAATGTCAACACCTGCTTGAGTGCACTAATTATATCAGCCTAAGAACAACAAAGAAGAAATGATGTTGATTTCCTCATTTTGTGGAAATTTTGTCTAGTTGCCCCTCCCGACTCTCCTCCCATCTGGCGAGTTTCAGGCCATATTCCTCCAAACTCTTGACTTAAAACACAAACGTGTACACAAATATACACCTCCTCCTTTGAACCCACACATTTTGTTATATGGTTCTCTCCTGGGACAGACCATTGATTCGCCTAGGTGCCCAGGGAAGAAGCCACATGGATTCTGAAACCAAAGGGAGTGGCTCAGGAGACTTGAGCACAGTGAGATGACACAGCAGGTTAATACCCAAGGGTCTCCTCTGATGAGAGATCAGGAGGCAAACCCTTTCTGCTGAGAGAAAAGTTGCCCAGGCTAACTGAATTTCATAACCAAACAGATGGGCACACCATACCTTCACTAAATTCAAGATGATGATAGGGGAGCCAAATCTCTGAAGCATCTGATCAAAGTGAAGGGCAGCCACATGTGCAAACGGATCTGCCTGATCCACTGAAGACAGAAAAAGAGATGAATGAATACCAGAATCAAACTTAAAAGCAGGATTTGTTTTGTATTTTACTATTTAAAGAAATGCAATTCAACTAAGCTTCCAGTAGTTTCAATTACCAAATTCCTCTTGAGGAGCTTCTCAGACATTCAACCACATCTACTTATTGAATTTGATTGATTAGTACATTTCTGAAGTGAGTATTAAAAATTTATAGCCAAATTAAATTAAAAATGTTATTGAAAAATAGATGTCCCTCTTCTAAATTATCTACCTTCCAGTATTAAAACTTAGTTAAAACCTAAGTACTTATGAGACATCTAGATTAAAGCTCATCATCTCTAAATGTGAGTAAATAAGAGATAAGATTGTTCCACGTACGTGTAATAGGTGGTTTAGGCATCATAGTTGAAATGTCCTGAGACCAGTACAAAGGAACTGATCCTCTAACTTGTACATAAGAAGAATAACTTCCTGCAGTAAAAGACATTACAGAAGCATCACAGAGTATTTGTTCAGTCTCCACTTCATTTGCAACATCACCCTGAAAATAAAAGTACACTTAAAATTATTTTATGTTCCTAGAATTTTAATGGAAAATTTTCAAGTACACAATGGAATTACAATTCCTATTCTTAGAATGTCTTAACAGAGGTAAATGTTGATCAACATTCAATGTGCACATTAGAAAACCATTAAAATGCAATAAAGGAAGGCAATTAACAATAGCAAAGAATAGATTAGGAAAAAAATAATATAAAATAGCTAATAATACAAGTAGTAGATAGAGAACAGATTGAGTGGCATAAATAGTGAGACAAAAAAAAAATTACATGAGACCACATAGGAGGTTAGGAAGAACAGTGGGACATAAAAGTCCTAAGGAGGACTTAAAGGACAATGATGGGGGGAAGGGTATTGAGGAAGTTTTATTTATAAAAGTATAAAGGAGATGACAAAGAACAATTTTAGAGGCATTAATAATATTTCTGTTTGATAATCCTTTGACTATCCAAAATAAAATCATGTGGCAAAATTTCATTTTTAAAGGACCAGTTACAACTATTTTCATTGTTGATTATGTTTTTAAGAATTATGTTGCTATTTTAAGACAGGATCAAAAACCAATGTCTGTCTACTCAATCACACATCTGCTTAAGACTCAAACTGTCTATTACAAATAGGGACAGAGCACTAAAAGAGACTACATTATTGATGACAGAGAGATGAATTTTGCTGCTGTTATTTTCTAGTGGCGAACAGGATAAGTAAGGAGTCTGCTTTGAGACAAACTAAAGCAGAGGCAGAGAATCAAGACTTCCCAGACCTTACTCAATTTAGTCATCCTATCAAAAATACATCTCCAGTACGTGTTTCCCCCCACTTCTTGGGTCTCTGCATTATGTACATACTATATTTTATCATATATTACAAAAATGGGCTCATCCTTCAAAACATTAGACATTTCATAACTCCCTAAACCATTGCATAACACTCTCCAAGGTAACGGATCTTTCAGAACATCTGTATATTAGTCATATTTCTCACAAATTTTAGATTCACTACAGAATTATTCTTTTTTTATTCAAGAGAACAGGTTTATTATAAAAGGAGAGAAGAGTAAAGGACATTTGCACAGATACAAGGCAGAAGGAGCTGCTACAGAATTATTCTTTTGATAACATCCCAAATTAAGAAATTCCACTTTCTAAAATTCCACTTTGCTTTATCAGAAAAGCTTAAAAGTTTAAAGTATCCATCTTACCTCACAGTTTGCACCTCTCTTGAGAAAACGAGTCCCAGCAAACTTACTGGATCTTCTAGCTATTAGGGTGACATACACTGGTCGACCATAGATCAGTAACTCTTAGAAATCAAGTTAAAGCTGTTTAGCATTCATGACACCACACCAAATCATTACACCTTAAATGCAAAATTAGATACATCTTGTCCAGTGGGTTAAAGAACACCAAGAAGACCACCCAAGAATAGGATAGCATTGGGTCTGACCGTTCTTTTGAATCCTGCAAATGTTACAGTAAAAGCAGCCCTCTTTAAGGAGCAGTTCCCAGAGCTTTAGAGGAAATGGCAATTAGCTAAGCTTAGGGTTTCTGGTCAAGGGAAGACCTGGTCTCTCTTCCTGTAGCCAACCAAAGGACGTAAACAGGCACAAATAATCCTACCTTAGTCTTTAGAGATCATACATTTCTCAAAGGAGGATATGTCAATTAACAGCAATATATCATACCAAGGGAATGGAGGGAGTATAATACTGTAAAAGCAATTCAAATTTATCTTCCTAACTGCAAAAATTGGATGCTGTGAATTGTTTAGCCAGCATACACCTTATTAGCTATGTTCCTTATTTAACTTCCTGAGCCTCAGTTTCATCTTCTATAAAGTAGTGTAAGTACTGATAAAGTAACTAATTTTTATCAGGTAGTTGGAAGGACTAGAATAGGTAATGTGTGTAAAACTAGCACCTGCAGTAAATGCTCAATAAACAGCAATTACTTTTATCATCATATAGACTTCTAGGACAGGTTAAATGCTTGATGCTATCACTTAAACTAATGAGCTTCAAAATTATAATCTATGATGCTATTTACTATAATCTATGATACTCTTTTAAATAAAAAGCCAGACCCTGAGTTAACTTTTAGCAATATGATTCAGTTTAAGACTACCTTTTAGAAAGAGTAGCACATTATTTTGGTATCCTTAGTGGTAAAACTTTTATGTTCTTTCCAGGTAGATTTGACTTTTGGAAATGGAAAAAGTAATTGAGGGACAAATGTCATTATTCAGTGAATGATCAAGAAGATAATACCACTCACTGGTTGAAAATGATTATAAAGTAATGAACCTGTTATCACAATGCAGTATATAAATCTCACTCATCTTCATTTCAAAATTCCAGTGTCTTCATCTAGTCTCTCCTCTCCCACACTTACAGTAGCCCTCTTCAAGGTTAACCTCTCCAGCTGTACCCCTTGAGCCCCTTGATTCTATTCCTCCCAAATGCTCTGGTACAAGACAACATAATATCAGTTAGTTATCTTCACCAACTCTTTTAAAGTTTTCACATTGGTCTCAAAAAAAGTCTAAGACACAAGAGACTGTCAACTAGGAAACATGCTTTGAACACACAAAAATGCCCTATATGATCTCAAAAAGGGACAGAAAAACAAAAAACACCACTTATAGAAAGTATACACTGCTACCCTAAACTTCGTAACATAAAAGTCTTTTCAACATAGCTAGAAATTAAAGACAGACTTGTAAAAGAAGAAAACATGTTTATAAAATTGAATGCATCAGTTTAACCAAAAGACTCAACCTACTTCAATTTAATCCATTATGTCCACTTTCAATCCAGACTTGAACCACGGTAATCTTTTTCTCCCTCATTTCCCTGTTCTAGTCTTATTTTACTTAATCCAGCTTGAAAATGACTGTTGAAAATGACTAACAATCTCTCTAAAAGTGAATTGATCAACTCAAGCTTCTTAAATACTGTGCACATGTCACCCTCCTATGAAAACAAAACAAACAAAAAACTGAACTCTCTGAAGTGCTAGCACCAAGCCCAAAGTCCTTAGTCTGACCATCAAAGCGATCTGATAACTGGCCATCTGACTGTCTGCTACCAATTTCCTCCCCACCCTGCACCTCTCAGAGGGTGTGTACATGAGCACAAGCACAACCCCATGAGCACAGGCACATCTCCGAGGACTTTTCCATCTCTACTCATGCAGCTTCCTTGTTTGCTGCCTCGGCCTGAGTTTGTTCAGGGTCCAGCCCAAGTTCTACCTTTCCTATGAACCTGCTCCATCTTTCTGCTAGTCATTCTGCTCCTTCTCCCAAATAAGCAAGATATGTATTGCCTGTTTCATTTTTATTTCTCTTTTACATACATAATAGATCTGTTCAAGTGGTCTGCATTCCTCTTTGTGTTCACTACCTGGTGTCATAGGAAAGTTTGCCTGTTTGTCTATAGCTTCCTTCAAATTGGTACAACATAAGCTAAATAACATGTTCTTTAATTTTTTTTTTAAAAAAAGGATACTTGACTGTCCACAGAACCCATGAATAATATACAACAGCCAGTCACGATGCACATTCTTTTTAATTATATCCAGAAGTTCTCCATTCCACACATACTTCATATAAGGCTCACTACAGATCCCAAATACACCTGGAAAATAAAAGTTGATAAATAAATTGGTTGACAGTCAACTCATTTTTAAGATTTTAAACTTGTTTTTAACTTCAAAATAAAATGCCTGATGAATAGCATTGCCATTTTCAGTGGATATGATTAATATCATCACCCAGCAAACTGTGCAGATTCTGTACAAAGTCAAAGAATAATTACATCTTCTGATGTGTAATAATTTTTAACCCAAGAGAAAAAGAAATGACTGGAAAATTAAGGACATGACTGTAAATACATGAATAAAGCTAAGAAACAGCACAGAGCAGCAACTATGAGCACCACTTTAAACTCTACCAAAAATCTAGTCTAGTCCTAAATTACAGGACTGTTTAAAATCTTGTACATATTCCAAACAAATGTATTCCCAGAAATCCAGCATATAATTTTCTGGCTGATCCACAATTGAAATCACTTGGTGACTAACAATCTCTCTAAAAGTGAATTGATCAAATTCATATTCTGGAAAAACCTCATGTAAAGGCAAAGAGCAATAAGGGATGGAGAAATGTGAGGAATTAAATGAGATGTCATTTCATGGATGCTACATTAACATACATTAGCTGTGCTGAAAATCACCTACCGCTTCCACCCTGTGTAATTAATCCTTCATCTTCAAAGATGTCAAAAGTCTCCTGGCGAGTCTGGGTCATTTCTGACTTCAACATCTCCAGGGGCATTCTCAAGACCGTGAGATTATATTGAAGTGAGTGGGACAAATCATAGCTGTAACTGAGAACATAACTGAAACTTAATAAGAACTACAAAAGTAAAACATATTTCCCATGGCTTGGGTCCCATATAGAATTAAAACCCATTAAATAAATCATTCAGTACCTGTTACTTCACTTAGAAATAGCACTGTTCCAATAAGCACTGTAGATTATGAATATAATTGGAAATTCAAAAATCATTTCATGATTTAGGTACTTGTATGACTAGAAATATATAACACAATGTGAGTAACCTATATTCATTGATTTACAATGTGCATTTTTTGCCTCACAATGAATTCAATCTAATTTCATGGTCTTATGCAAAGGGATCACACCCTCAATGTATTGGAAAGGAGTTCCATGGACATTACAGTATCCAGTGCAATAGTGCATGCTCTGTACTCTACCTGTGAACAGAAATAATTCTATTAATTATTTTACTAATCAACATTCTGATTTCACATAATAAATAATTTGTATAAGCAACTTTAGCTATCTATCTTTAACACAATTTCAGAAGGTACATAGAATTCTTTAGGTTTACACAAGCTTGCATTTCAGTAATATTTTAAGATGGTTACAATTCTGTCTGGAGATTGATACACATTATTTTAATTATTACTTCTTATTCATATAATTTGAAATTGATTTATTTCACTCATGAAATTCAATTTTACCATATTTGCTTGATAGAGCCACTAATTTTACCAGCATCTACTCTCACAGGGATAAAAATTCTATTAAAATAATTTCTTTCAGTTTTACATTAATGAAGACATTATCCACCCTACATGATGTTTTCTTTATTGCATAGATAAATGGCTAATTATACTAACAATTTTTAACAGTTTAAAATACATATTCTTTCTCAAAATATATCCAAAAGAAGCAAAAACAGTAACTTTGAAAATGTATCTGGACTCCCACTTTCACAGCAGCATTATTGACATGTCAAGTCAGGGATACAAACTAAGTGTTTACTAATGGATGAACGGACAAAGATATGCACATACAATCCAATAAGAAAATGAAGAAATTATACCATTTGGAACAATGTGCATGTACCTTGAAGGCATTATGCCAAACACAGTAAGTTAGACCGAGAAAAACAATACTGGATGATCTCACTTAGAGGGGCAATTTCAAATAAGCCAAACTCATAGAAAAAGAGATGGGACTTGTACTTACCAAGTCAGGGCATAGAGGGAAAGAGGACTGGAAAGATATAGTCACAAGGCAAAGTTTCTAGTTATAAGATAAATAAGCAATAGGAATGTGATATACAAAATGATGACTATTGCTAATAGTGCTGATTGATATATAGGAAAGTTAAGAGAAAATTCTAAGAGTTCTCATCACAAGGAGAAATTTTGTTTACTTTTCCTTCTTTCTTTCCTTCATATTGTGTGTGTGTGTGTGTGTGTATATATGTAGAGACATATACATATATATATATATATATGAGAAGGTTGATGTTAGCAGAACACACTATGGCAATCATTTCACAATATATGTAAGTCAAACCATCATGCTATTTGCCTTAAACTTACACAGTGATATATGTCAATTATTTCTCAATGAAACTGGAAAAAAAATTAAATAATGTGATGTAACACATCAACATTTAATACCAATAGCTATAGATACCCTACATCCTCCTTTGGTCCTTACTAGTTAAGGCCTTACTGGTGCATGCTATTTTGTGTTCTATTGTGTAGTTTGGACATTATAACTGGTAGAATGTTTTTATTCAGTACAATTATCTTTGTGTCTTCTAGGTTTACATGTTGATGACATTAGTGATGATGTAACATTTTACTTGTAATGCTCTAATTTACTTGCCTCTTATTCAATTATTGATATTGTTTTACTGTTTTGTTTATATAAGCTGCCATAAAGTAAAACAGCTATAAATGTCTAATTATCAACAGGGATTCATATTTCCTCTCCTGATTTATATGCTTTGCACATATTCTCATGTATATTTAACATTATACACTCTCTTCTCCAAGAAAACTAATACTTTATTTTTGCAAGATTGTTAACTAAAAATTGAACTGTAAAATTGTTACAACTCTGCACTGGAGACTAAATAGCAATTTCATTTTTGTAATTTGAAATTCTCAAATTTTGGATTTTGAAAAGGAGTAAATACCTGTATTATTTATATCTTTAGATGAAAATTTGGGCTATTTAACAAAAGAGAATAGATGAAATATTGCTATGTCCCCTGATTCTGCTTTTACCCCCTGGGAAATAACAGAAATATTTAAGTGACTGGTAGGAGCAAAACAAAGCTCAAACTTACCTAAAATAAAAATTACTGGATAGGTCCACATTTTGAAATATCCGTAGATACCTTTAAAAAACAAAACATACTACATTATACAATATAAAAATGTATAGTTTAACATACTCATATATACATTTATATCTGCAAATACACTCATGGAAAGTGAGGAATTCAATCTGTAACTAGAGTAGGGATTTCATCTGAAACAATTTCTAAGTGGGCTGATCATTCCTTCAGAGACTCTTAACTTTATAAAATCTGACTATTTCCTCATCACTGATTATGCCAGAAAGGGAAAGTCATGCACTCACATGTATGAGGTGCTTAGGTTTGGGACAAGATAGTTGCTTCTACTATTTCCACTTCTACTATAAGTATTTACTTATACTATCTTTATTTGTACAATATACTTTGAAAATATTTCAAGGTTGGAGAGAGAATAAGAAAAACAAGCAAATATTTTTGTGGATCACCATACTTTTTTTAAGTTGGAAAGGTGAGGTTTATATATATAGATGTGTAGATGTACACCTGACGTTTATATAGATTTATGAAACTGTTCTTCACGAATAACCTCTCCTTATTGCTTTTAGCAGTCATTATTGATACATGCCTGAGTCAATTTTTACAATGGAGTTTTTCAACAGCCTTAGAACAAAAGTTGTAGAATTCAGAGCCAGTATTTTACATTTTTAACATAACATTGATAATCTTTTGACTACACTTTGTTGTCTAATTGGTGTTCCACAGTGAAAAAAAAAAAATTAGTAGTTACCACCAGCACACACCTGGCTTCATCAGGATGAGTAATCCGTACAGAATCATTGGGTATATAGATCATATTTGTATCTTCAATCTTATATATTGCATGACCTCCAATATCTGCCATCTTCCTCCTTTTAGTTATTAACACAATATAATAGCCTTCTAAAAATCTGACAAAACCTACACAATAAAAGGGAAAGATAAATTAACATTTCCTAAACTTGGCAGTGCTTTTAGATATATATTTACAAGACAAAGACTTTTCTTAATTGAAGTAATACTGCATTATGTGTCAAGTGTGTATTTTCTATGTTAAATTCACCACTAAATGTCTGACGCTATCATTCACCACATCATTGTCCCCTTTGTTCCAATTTACCCTCTCCCCTCCATCCTATCCTTCTGGTAACCATTAAATGGTATTATGGACTGAAATATATATATATATGGCTGAGCAGTATTCCATTGTGTATATATACATCTTTATCCATTCATCATCAGTGAGCACTTAGGTTGTTTTAGCACTTGGCCATTGCAAATAACACTGAAATAAACATGGAGGTTCATACATCTCTTCAAATTAGTCTTTTTGCATTTTTTTGCATAAATACTCAGAAATGAGACAACTGGATTATAAGGAATTTCCATTTTTTAACGTTTTGAGAAATATTCATTTTATTGTCCATAGTGGTTCTACCAATTTACATTCATGTCAACAGTGCATAAGGATTACTTCTCTCTACATCTTCTCTAACACTGTTTCTTGCCTTTTATATAAGTCATTCTCAGAGGTGTTAAATTTGCATTTCCCTAATGACAAGGAATGGTAAACATCTTTTCATGTACCTATTGGTCAACAATATGTTGTTTTTGGAGAAGACTATTCAGATCACCTGCCCATTTTTTAATTGGGTTGATTTTTTTCTTGTTGAATTTTGTGAGTTCTTTGTATAAATTGGATACTAAACCTTTGTCATACCTAAGATGTGCAAATATTTTCTCCCACTTAGTAGGATGTCTTCATTTTTGATGCAAGTTTCTTTTGCAGAGGCTTCGAAGTGTGATGTGGTCCCATTTCTTTATTTTTCCTTTTGCTTCCCTTACTATTGAGCTGAGTTCCCAAACATACCTCTAAGCTGATATTAAAGAATTTATCTGGGCAAAAGACTTTTAATACATTTCCTGCTTTATTATTTCTCCCTAATTTATGGCCATATACAATTTCAGTTGTCTTAGAATCATTTTCTAAAAATATGTAGACTGACCCCTCCTTTTCCTTTAACATTTCCTTCTTTCTCCCAGATTGTTTCATTCTATAAAGTCTAAGCTAAGATCTTGCTGCTATGAATATTTGCTCCAAATTTGACAAATACCTATTTCCAGTGTCTTATTATTCTCAGCTGACATAAAAGGAAACTACTAATTGAATATATTAACATAAACGAGCTGAACTATATAAGAGATGCCTCAGGATTTTATGAGTCATGCTACTATGAAAAGGTCCTATTAAAATAATAAAAAATATTTTAGAGATCTGCAATGCACAAATGGTTTTTTAAAAATGCTCATTTATGCTCTTTTCTCCTGAGACTAGCCAAAATGCCTTGAATAATGGTAGCATTCATAAAATGGAAAGAAAAAATCTGATGACAATCTAATTAAAATCATGTTAGGAAGTATTCATCCTTTCAGAAGGATAAAACTTAGAAAAGGAGGATTCTAAGGGCATCCCTGGTGGCGCAAGGGTTAAAGTCTCAGTGCTATCAAGCTATTGACAGCCAGCCACTGAAGAATGAGATCAATCCCCAGACAGGGAGCTAACCCATATAGCGCAACAGACCTTCCTGTCTCACAGGCTGCTCCCCTCAGCAATGTATTGTCCACCTGGTCTGCTCCCCACTCTGTCTCTGGTGAATCCTCTCACCCCTGTGCCTCTGGCCTACACCCCAGTTCTTGTATGCATAAATAAATACAAATAAATCTTAAAAAAAAAAGTAGGGCTCTTTCAAGTAACAAACAGTCACTCAAAAAGAGAGTCTAATTGGATCTTAGTAATATTCACATCCAAAATAAATGAATTCCTTTTATTCTTGCCATAGATATTTATTTTATACAAGAAAGTGATAATTTCTCTCAACCTGCATTCCAACTGAATTTTGTTTTTAGCTCTAGAATTATTTACATCATTCTATCTTTCCCTTCTAGTTTAAATAAAGGAAAGTGAATATACTGCACAACAGAGTCTTTTTACCAGCACAGATACATTTGGCATATTAAAAATGAGATTATTTTCTTCTTCCTTTTTGCTACCAATTGGAAACATCACTCTTTTTTTTAACAGGTTCCAATCAAATACAGCCAACATTTAAAAGGCTTTAGTTTGGCAAAGACATCTGTCAATAGTAAGCCTATTTATCACTTTAGCACAGAGAAAACCAGAATAATAAGTTTTTTCATCCTCATTCTATGTACTTCTGATAGTAGATCAATTTTACTGAGTGCTTCCCAGAAGCCCAGAGGACAGTCATCGTGCAAAAGTGTTTCTCCCTCTTCAATCTGAGAAGGCTGTGTCATTTAGACCAGATATCAAGCAAAACATATTAAAAAGGACAGTATAAGAAGATGGAGTGTTGTAGAGTCTGGGCCCCAACCAGCCCACAAACAGGGAAGAATGTAATACCTTGTGTCTGGGTCACAATAGTTAGTCATTACCTTGCAAGCCTTCACAGAGAATAGCACTCTGTCAGAGAAGTACGGAAAACCTCCGCAAGGTGCAAAGAGCCAATGTATAACAGAGTCCTCTGGAACCAAATTGACTCTAACAACAGATCTACTTCTTCCTTACTCATTTGAGAGTTGCTCTTTGTCATGTTATTTTCAATATCTTGGATCTGCAATTATTTCTAAGGGTGTTGTTTTAAATAACTGAGTCCTCTACTTAGTCTGCTACAGTGACACTTTTATTCTACCCTTGTCCTTCAAACTACCAGAGCTCAAAAGGCAGATAAAGGACAGAGAGCAAAGATTATGTATTAGAAGGGGCTGGGACAGTCACACTGCTGAGAGTAGTAAGGATTGCAGACCACCAGTCAACAACTCTACCCATGTGCCTAAGACCAGATAAAACAACTTTGTGAAGTATGTTCCTGGTCCCATTTAGTGGTTTCCTAAACCTCTTACTGGCCATCAAGTAACAAAGGAGTGGGTCAGAATTGGGCAAGACAGCTAAAGGACTAGGTCAATTCATGTCTATGGACCAGTGACAAACTTTTGGTACCACCGCCTGAAAGACAAGTATACAAATTAAGAGTGTGAGTTAATAAACTTGAAAGCAATTCGAAGTTGCAACAATATCCCTGGGCATGACCAATGAACTTGCCTTGAACAGGGTAAAACTAGTTTGTGTATTACTGAACTTGTGTGATGCAGACACACAAGGTACAGACAAGTTATTCACAGAAGTATGTTCTCAGTGACATACTGGTGGGAAAAAAATCTGGTCCTTTCTGTACTACAGAGAGTCAAGAAATACCACTCTAGATTCTTATAACTTATGAACTAAATTAACTATGATGACAGTTCAAAACATTTCAGCAAAAATACTATTCATAAATTAAGCATGCTGGGTAGGTTAGTAGAGAAAATATTACAGCCAAAGGTAAAAAAGACAACCATTTTAGTTGTTCTGCATAAGAATTATTTTGACAAATAGATTGTATAGTGTTCAAAGAGAAACATTTTGAAAACTACACAAAGAGAAACATTTTGTATGTTGCTATTTCAGTATCCCTCATTATTTGTAGACAATCACAGACTTTTATTAACTCCCTGTGTACTCCTTAACTATTCTGAGGCTTATTTACATGGCTGAGTTAGAATACATAAAAGGCATTTCCATAAAAATAATAAATAATTATTTAGTGCATTATTGTGTCACTTTACTGATAGGTTAGTCTTTTATAACTTCACCATCCAAGAAATGTCAAACATAAAAGGCCTCAAATTGCTAGAGAAATAACTACCACAATACCTAAGAATGTCACCTGTAAGCACAACACAGAATCCTTTTCAGTCCTCACCCAGAGTTTATTAACTAGTTCTTGTGTATAAAATAAATACTTGGTTATAAACTTGGTTACAAATTAATTATAATAAAGATTCCGGTTTTACAGCTAATGTATCAATAAACTTAAATTGAGGAAAGAAATATTGCTAAAAGCAAACATGTCTGGAACAACAAAGAATAAATTATCATGAAAACAAAACAGTGGTTTTGGGGATAATTTAATGTAAAGGTAAACTGCCCTATACAATTTTAGAATATCCAAGGGCAGCTATTTTTAAACACAGCTCAATAACTGATCTTCACATCATTAGACTTAATCATCAAGGAAGGTTCAATTTTGAATAATAAACCCTGGCTAATGAGGTACTCGGTATTACATACATCTTAGGAAATTTCCATTAAAAATAGTTATACGGGCCTCCCCGGTGGTGCAGTGGTTAAGCGCTGCGCTGTGGAGCTGTCAGCAGCGGCGACGCGAGTTCGATGCCCAGCCAGGGAGAATCCCACATGGTGCGGCAGGCCTCTCCTGCCTCGCCCACTGCTCCCCTCAGCAGTGTATTTCTGATCTGCCTGTTTTGCTCCCCGCTCTGTCTCTGGTGAACCCTCTCGCCGCCCCACGCCTCTGGCCTGTACCCCAGCTTGTATGTATAAAAATTAAAAAAAAAATAGTTATACAAAGTATCAGCACTTAAAGGAATATATATATGAGATATATATATATATATGTCATATATATATATACACACATGTACTCTATAAAGTAATACTTAAATTTAACCTGCTATATTTAAGACCCATTTTATTTTCAGGGTTTTTTCCTTAATTTCAAATACAAGCAACATTTAAAATGGTATTTAACATTCATGGAATTTATGGAATTGAAACACATGAACTAAAAAGACATACACAGAGGTGCACATGTCCACAAACATCCATCCATTAAACACGTAACCTCAAGGGACTTGTCAAGACTAGGTAAAGAGTATAGAAAAGGGACCAGTCCTAAGGAAAATCTAATCACACCTATCATTCCTGACCTTCCCTGGCAGCCACTTAAGACACAAAAAGACCTGAAGGAATTTACATATGAAGAGTTATGAAGCACAGTGAGAAAAACGAACATCAACTAAGGGAGAATATAATCAGAGTTTCACAAAAATAGTCACAAAAACCTAATCAGAAAACCTAGCAAAAATTTGAAATTGTAGTAGAGTCTATATTCATTTAGCTAACATCTATAGATACCAATCACTCTGCCCAAATCACGTATCCAGTAGGTTTAAGAAGCACAGATAATTTTATAAGTGATTTTTAAAAATAGACTCAAAATATGGCTCTGCTGAGATGCAACTGCCCTCTGCTTGGCATCCAAGGCCGCAAGGGATCTGGCCTCACCCTAGCACTCGCCAACCAACAGTCAAGCATCCAGGGGCATCATCATGCCTATATCTCTGCTGTCACCCTTCTGCAGGTCTCTCGTCTCTTCCCTCCATTCATCCACATTTTGTTCTTCTTTTTTTAAAAAGGTTTATTTTATTTATTTATGCATACAAGACCTGGGGTCTAGGCCAGAGGAGTGGGTAGGGTGGGGTGAGAGGATTCACCAGAGACAGAGTGGGGAGCAGAACAGGCGGACTGACTGAAATATACTGCTGAGGGGGGCAGCGGGTGAGACAGGAGAGGTCTGCTGCATCACGTGGGTTAGGTCCCAGGCTGGGGATCGAACTCTGCTGCAGTGGCTTGCAATGGCTGGCGATAGTTTCATAGCCCTGAGACTTAACCCCTTGTGCCACCAAGGAGGCCCCCAAATCTTGTTCTTACTGTAGGGTGCAGCAAGAGTCTCATCTTGTCCAGGAACTCTTTCCTATACATTCCAGGGCCAAGTAATCTACCTGTTACGTAATTTCCAATGTCATTTAACTTTTACTACACAGGTTAGCTCTTATTTATAATTCTGAAGTTGTTTCACGTGTATTGGTTTCTGTCCCCCATCCTAGTCCAATCAACCTAAGACCACCAGGGAGAAATCCACAGTCCAGCAAAGACAGATTTACTGACCTACTCCAATGGGGGAAATACATCTCACAAATGCCCCACCAGCCAGACAGCAGACTCCTTGCAAATGAAACCATTCTATATTTGTTTGTGAATAAAAGGAGTTTTTTTTTTATATATATATTTTTATTGTTATTTATGTCTTTTACATTTTGCATTCCCCTAGGGTAGCCCACCAACAATTCACCCGTGATCCATCTCCATGGTCCCTTGTGTTCTTTTCTATTCCATTTTGTGCCCTTTCCCTTCCCTCCCTCCGGCTCCTTCCTCCCCCCCCACCGATTGTCTCTCTCCCACCCGGCCTCCCTATAGTCCTGTTATAAGTGAAACCATTCGATATTTTTCTCTTTCTTTCTGGCTTATTTCACTGAGTATGATCCCCTCTAATTCCATCCATGTCACTGCAAATTGCATGTGTTTATCTTCTTTCCATGCTGAATAGTATTCCATTGTGTATATGTACCACATCTTCTGGATCC
>PVIJ01008845.1:0-71068 GCA_004024925.1 Scalopus aquaticus
ACTTAGGTAAATGTTTGAAAGGACGTGAATACCACCTTCATTCCTAATTTGTGTTGTTGTTTTGGGCAAAACTCTTCTGTCAGAATCTCCATCTTGCTCACCTCTAAAATAGATGACGATGTATCCTCCATCTGCCTCCCAGTGTCGTTTTAAGTACCAAGTCGAGTGAAATATGTGAAAGCATTTTGTAAATTCCCCAGTGCTACAGAAATTTAAAGGCATGCTATTGCTTGCCTAAGTTGAGCCTTTTTGCATTTGCATTAGGTGTTAAAGCAACTAGGAGGTTATGATCACTTACATTCCTGCTACTTTGAGCTTATATGGGAAAATAAGAGCAGAAGTTTACAAAGATGAAAATCTGTAGTACAGACGGAGCCCACAAAAGTGCCTTGCATGCTGCCTGGCAGATGGTAGTACCTTAATAGATGTGCTTCCTTCCCTTCCGCCCCTGCTTACCTAAAATGACTTAGACATACCAACTCTGGCAGTTTGTAGAAAATTGGATTCCTTCATTTGCCAAGTTGGTTTTGGATATGCATATATGCTTTTTATCTGAGTATTATTAGTGAAGACATATTGTTAATGAAGTCACAGAGGAAATAACTCAGTCCTGACTATTTAAGACTATTCAGCTGAAGTGTGCCTTGACTCTGTCAGTTTTTCCCACCTGTAAAATGGGTATGCCTACCTCTCTATCCCACTGTTAAGAGAACTAAAAACTGTGAGTTAATTGTTAAAGGGGCTAGCTAATAACTGATAGATCCATAAACATAATGTGTGGGATTAATTAATAGAACCTGGTTTACTGGCCCTTGTCCTAATGTATTATAATAATACCTAATAACCACACCTGCTGCGTAAGAAATTCATGATTGCTACTGCACGTGCCAGACCCGGCTTTAATCATTAAATTTTAGTTTCTGTATCTTTGATGGGGACAATAATAGTACCTGTCAGCTAATCTTTTAGTTTAAAGAGATTTATACTCTGCTCTGAATCAAAGATCCAATAATGTGAGATACAAGGATATTAGACCTATTGTTGCCCAGCTCTGGAGACTTGGCTAGCTTCAAGCTACTATGTGATATTTACTTTTCTAAGGATGTTAAAAAAGGAATGCAGAAGCTGGCAATCTGGATTCTCCCAAAGACAAAATTCATTGTTTTGGACAAATCATATCATAGAATCCTGAGTTCAGCACAGACAGCAAAGACAAGTATACACTTATCGCCATCTCCGTGGCTTATGGGAAGACTTAATTAATGTTTATAGAGTGCTTATTTGTTTGAATAGAAATACAAAAGAAGGAATAAAAACAATTGCAGTTTTTTGTTCCCTTGGCTCTAATGTGATTCAGTACAGTTAATTTATTTCATCACCTCCCTGATCAATCATAGGACCTAAGGATGGTGCTCTGAACACACTACTGATTTGTTGCTGCAGGAACTGGCTACACAAGCACATTTCTGAAAAAGATGTTCTAGGAGATATGAGATGGGACCCTTGGCACTGGTTTTAGCTCTGGATGTGTATATTGGTCTCCTAGGGCCCAGATGTGCTACCTTCTTTAGGGCATCGAGTTGAAGTTGCTGTGAATCTCAATATCTCCCCATATCGTGGGAGTTCACCATTCCATCAAAGCTGGCTGCCCAAACTCCAACATCAGCACTTTGCCACTAACCAGCCTCCCTGTGTGTGCAAACTCATTTCAAGCAATCATGGTATTGATTTATCTGGAATATTTTGAATCACTCTCTGACTAAAAATAACAGTGGATCAATAACATACAGCCACCCTTGCCAAAAGTATACAGATGTGTGAGATTATAGTTGCAGTCTTCCTTTCATTTTTCTTCTATTTTTTCTTCCCAGTCTGACTCTAGGTGTTAAAACTAACTAGTCTCTATGCCAATTCACTTCCCAGGGTTTGCAGAAATCTCCAGTTACTTGCAGGTCTCACATAATGAGGGGAACTTTCCCTGTCTGTCAACCCAATACAGACCAAAGAAAAACTGCTAGAGTGTTTTTAGAAGTTTTATACTAGTCTTATCTATAGCATGACCCTTATATATTTTTTTCCTTGCCAAAAAAGGCAATTCCTTTTGGGATGAAATTATATTGATGCAGTGATCTCGTGTGTGAATATTACTGGCCTCAGCAGCTTTCTTTATGTCACTACTCAGCTTCACACTGGGATTTCCTGGATAACATTTCCCAATTTTAAAGGGGTTGGAGCCAGAGCCGTTAAAACTTGCCAGCAAATGGTTGCTTGAAAGCCTTTATTACTTCTTTGGATTGATAGCAAAACATTATTTTAAAAATTCCCCATCCAAATTGAAAACTTCTCATCCAACTGTATTGGAACAAACACCGTAAACTTGTTTTCACTTGCTGTTTGACCTCTGTTTTATGCTGCCTTAGTAGAGAAGGCTCCTAAACCTGCATTTGAACCGGTGGGATTTTTGTTTTTTTCCTGGAGATGGAGTTGGGGGAAGCTGATTTTGTTCTTGGAGACAGACCAAAGGAACACTTCTGGGTCATTCTTAACTGCTGCATATGATCAGGGGTGGTTTTAGGCTGCTATTATGAAAATATTTACAATTAAAATGCAGGGCTTGGTTGAAAGAGCACCTGTTTAATCAAGGATAGAAAGTCATATTTGTGTGCGCCACTGGATCCATGGTTCCTTGCATACCAATTCTATTCCAGATGATGGATTTCTGCTTGTGGCATTTTCTCTCTTTAGAAGGTAATTCTTTGGGGCCTCCCTGGTGCCTCAGTGGGTTAAGGGCAGCGCTGTAGAGTTGTTGGCAGCTGCAGAGCGAGTTCGATGCCTGGCTGGGGAGATTCCCATGTGGCACAGCAGACCTCTCCTGCCTCGCCCACTGCTCCCCTCAGCAGTGTGTTTCAGTCGATCTGTCTGTTCTGCTCCCTATTCTGTCTCTGGTGAACCCTCTCTCCACCTCACACCTGTGTCCTGCATCCCAGCTTGCATGCATAAATAAATAAATCTTTTTAAAAAAGGAAATTATTTGTAGATCCACCAGTTTGTTTTTAGGATCAGTGTTTTTGTACTTAGAGTTGAGCACTAAATTAGTGGCTTTATTTTTTAACTTTTTATGTTGAAGTTTCCCCTGCCTTTAAGTGTAATTCCCTACAGGAAGTTTGATGATTATCTTCCGTAAGGAAGAAGGAGCAGATACCATCAAAATCCTTAATCTTCTGAGTGTTGTGATTATGGGATGTTTTGTTAATTGAATGGCCTTATTCTTTAATAATAAATATAGAGGGGCTGCCTGGTGGCGCAGCAGTTGAGTGCTATGCTGTGGAGCTGTCGGCAGCGGTGACACGAGTTCGACACCCGGCCAGGGAGGTTCCTACATGGCGCAGCAGACCTCTCCTGCCTCACCTGCTGCTCCCCTCAGCAGTGTATTTCCATCTATTTGCCTCTGTTGTTCCCCACTCTGTCTCTGGTAAACCCTCTCCCCGCCCCACGCCTCTGGCCTGTACCCTAGCTTGTATGCATAAATAAATAAATCTTTAAAAAAAATAAATATAGACTAAATTGATCACTTACTGCTTGGGCTCTTAATGCTATAATGTTAAGGAGACTTGGGTCATTTACTGGTTATCTAAATTTAGAAAATTACTATGTTAGATTTTTCCTACTTGGAGTGTTATGAAGCTGTTATTTCATCCCTCATGAGATTATTGAGAAAATTAAATGAGGCAATTCACAAAAAGTGCCTGAAATGAAGTTAAACCTTAGGAAATGCTAACCATTAGTATTACTGTTTGTAAATTAACAAAAACTAGATAAAGTCAAACAATTTTTAGAGACCAATTTTTTTTCAATCCAAAATACCAGGCTGATTATAATTGGAGTAATGGGGAGATTCATGTTTTTGACATCATAATGTAAAGAGAGATCTCTAACAGTGCAAATTCAACCATATGTATATTTGAATCTTAGCTCCACTATTTAGTAGCTAAGCTTCAGTTTTCTCCCCTACCTAACGGGGTTAATATTCTTTAAGAAATATTGTTAGGGAACCTCCCTGGTGGTGCGACAGGTTAAGACACAGCACTGTGAGACTATCCAGAGCCACTGCAGCAGGAGCTACATAATGGGCCAGGGAGCTTCCCACATGGCTCAGCAGACCTTTCCTGTCTCGCCTGCTGCTCCCCTCTGCAGTGTGTTTGGGTTGATCTGCCTGTTCTACTCCCCACTCTGTCTCTGGTGAGTCCTCTTACCACCCCACACCTCTGGCCTGCACCCCAGCTTGTATGCATAATTAAACAAATCTTTAAAAAAGAGAAATATGGTTAGGAATAAGTGACATGTCTCTGAACTGTGTGACTCATCATGGAAAACTAATACATTTTCAACTCTGTATACGTTGTTCTTTAAACTCTTCTTTATTCATTAGTACTAGAGCATGAGTTAACACAACGAAGATACCTTCTTTGTCCTTTGTAAATAATTTGCTTAACTCCCTGGAAGTTGGGAGTGGGAGATACTTGTTTGAAAGTCCATTCTTAGGGTGTCATTTCTCATTGCTTAGCCATTGTTGTTGTGATTGATACACTGCCAAGAGGTGTGCAGCTGGAGTGTCAGTCACAAAATAGGAGTAAGAAAATCTACATTAAGGGGCTTGGACAGATCCCTTATCCCAATGCCTCTTCTTTATTCTTTTAATGGTAAATGGCTTTCCCAGGAAAAGTTATCCTAGGTGTTCCTCAAAGCCTTCCCAGCTGGTGAACAATAGAATCTATGATTGACCTCCTCTGACACTAATCTATCATCATAGCTCTAGACTTCCTGCCTCCAGCCCACATAGATTCCTCCCCTCAGTTCTTCCTGCTCACCTCCGGAGCCTGTGACTTTAGTGACTCAGTTTGGACACTTGTCTCTAGTTCTTACTTGAATTCAGCTCTAATTATTTAAGGAGTAGGTCTGACAACACTATTATTAAACCTTGTTAAAGAACAAAGTTGAAGTGAATACATTTTAAAGATTTTATTGAATTTATTTAATGATTCATGAATTGGGCAGTATTCAATCTAGCAGAGAGAAAAGAATTTCAAAGTGCATAATCTGAGAATTTTATCTAGAGACAGGGATGGTTTGTGTCTATTGAGTGCTCACTATGAACTTAGCCCTTAAAGATTAGCACACATTAATTTGCCAGATCTTTACAACTCAGAGCAATAGGTATTAATATTCCCATCCCCTTTATGCAGGCAAGGAAGCTGGATCTCAGAGACCATAAATAACTTAAAATAACATGCACGATGGCACAGCTAGGGTCTGGTGAAGCCTGGTTCTCTTTCAGACACCCAGAGTTCAGAGGACATTCTTTAGTTGTTGCATTGTAGTGATCTGTACATAAACCTGTGGTTTTAATA
This sequence comes from Scalopus aquaticus, assembly GCA_004024925.1. Classification (NCBI taxonomy): domain Eukaryota; kingdom Metazoa; phylum Chordata; class Mammalia; order Eulipotyphla; family Talpidae; genus Scalopus; species Scalopus aquaticus. Next base: position 5,409 of record PVIJ01008845.1, read on the forward strand.
TAAGCAGTGGATTTGGCAATTTATTTATTCAACAAGTATTATTAAACTTTTACTAAGGTGAGGACACAGTGACAAGAAAAATGCAAATGAGGTAGTGCCTCTCTTTCCTGAAATTTAGCATCATGGTCAGACAAAAGGGAGGAGACAACACTGGATTAGGGAAGGAATAAAGAAGAGACAGATAGAAAAAAAGGAGGAATTATAAGGGATCTTATGTTCTTGTCACCCAGATAGTATTTAAACAAATCTATAGGACAATCGGAGCTTTCATTTCTGGTTCCAAATGACTCCATAACCTGAGTTTCTCATTATAATGTTTCCCGCATCAGACATTCTGCATGCTGTCACTTCTGCTAGGAAGACCTTTCTCCTTCCCCTTTCTGTCCCCAACACACACCACTACTACCACTTCTGTAACACATACCTGTTTTAAAGGTTTAGTTCAAATTTTATATGTTTTTGAAGACTTTCTTGGAAGAGTAGACAATGTGCTACTATCACATTTAGAGATAAACACAAATTAATTCCACACATTATTCTAGATGTTCTTTCCTGTATTCCTTCATGGAGGATGAATTTAAAAATCACACATTCAACTTTAGAATCCCACAAACCCTCAAAATAGCAATCCCTGGAATTAAGAAACTGAAACTTTCCTGAGAAATTTAGGTTGAAGAAAGCAGTGTTGAGTAAGTCTGTTATAGTTATTTAAAAAAAAGATGATGAACAGGCAGCACCAGTGAATGTTCTCATGTGTTATAACAATAATTGTGGAGACAGGTTTTTGGTTATCATTTGTGTACTTTCTCAGACAGTTTTCTGCATTTCCTCATTTTACTGTTTAAATACTTGTGACTCTGATTCTGTTGCCAAGTTATTAATCATAACAGTTCATACTTATTTCATACTTTATGTATACCAGACACTATTAAACATTTTGGAAATATTCTTTCATTTGATCTTTGGCCTAGGTAATATTGTTATCCCTACTTACTCGGTAGATGAGGAACTGAGCCACAAGCAGATGAAGTAAATAGCAAATTTACTTCAAAATAGTAAATTGTTTAATAACACCATGCAACTGAATGGCAGACCTTGGTATCAAGCCACCTCTTCCTGGATTTAGCATTTTGTTCTTACAGACATTTTATATCTGAGAGAAGAGTCCGTCTGTACTATACAATAGTTTTCTGATAGTCAGTGTTAATGAAACACAGAATCGAGGCAGTGTTCTAAGCCAGAGTTCAAGAATTAGCAAACCTTTCTAGAAAAGGTTAGAGAGTGACTTTCTTAGTGTTTGTGACCTATTGTTTTGTTGCAATGAATCCACTCTGAGACTCACAGATGTAATGCAATTAACAATCATGGCTGTTCCAATGGATTTTTATTTACAAAAATAGGATCAGGCCTCCCTGGTGGCTCAGTGGTTAAACCCTGCGCTGTATGTCGGCATCAGTGAGGCGAGTTCGACGCCCGGCCGGGGAGATTCCCACATGGCGCAGCAGACCTCTCCTGCCTCTCCCTCTACTTCCCTCAGCAGTGTGTTTCCATCAGTCTGCCTGTTCTGCTCCCTACTCTGTCTCTGGTGAACCCTCTTGCCACCCCATGCCTCTGGCCTGTACCCCAGCTTGTATGCATAAATAAATAGTTCTTAAAAAAAAAACAACTTAAAAAAATAGGATTGACCATAATTGGGCTTGTAGGTGTTAGACCCTGGTTTTAGGAGCTTTATAAATACACCTATCATCATTAAAAAACAATCTATAAAAGTAAACAGAGACATGTCTATAATGATGGCAATAGTTTATTAATAGTTTAATAGTTGAGGAAATTGAAGAATATACACTTACATTACCTTGCCCGAAGTCACACAGTTGGTCAACAAAAGGAGAGTGTGACGTCAGTAAATTGCTTTCACCATTGGCAGGCAGCTCCTGCATTTGACTCAGTGGTTCCATCTTCTGAATCCCTGAGTTTGTGAGAGATTTGACTACTCACTGCTTCTCCAGCCCCACGATACTTCCTTGATTCCTGATGTGATGTCTTCATGTGTGGGGCCGTGCTGTGAGCCCCTCTAACATAAATCCCCACCCCAGTCCTTGTCCTCTGAGGAATTCCCTGGAGAACCCTGCTTTCCTCTTTGTTTCTGTGAGGTTGCAATGCCTCATTAGACAACCCCGAATGCCTTCTGTTGCCTTTTTAGTCTCCTATAAATTCTGTTCTCTAGTTCCTATCTTCTGAATGTCTCTGGACGGAGTGGATCAAATGTTGCACATCCTCTAAGTAATATCCTGATGGGGCTTTCTGCATGCTAGGATTTCAATTTTTTTTTTTACTCCACAAAATGGGGTAAATTATTCTATTTTGAGGGTGGAAGCAGATAAGCTATATCTTGATTTCTCCAGCAGATATCACCATGTCTGTCATGAAATTGATGATCAATAAACATTTGTGAAATAAATGAATGACTGAATGCCATCTCTTATTTGTTAGTCTTAGTGTTTCTGAAATCATAGGAGTATTCACTGATTAGAAGTGGCTGCCTCTGAGCACCTGTAATTAAATATTTGGGTGTCTTTAAGCAAGTTCCTCCTGCTTCCTCAACCTACCTAGCAAACAGCTTTCTTATTTATCTCTTCATTTCATTTTTAACAGATTTATTGAGGAGTAATTGATATGTAAAAACTGTACTTTTTTAGTGTATACAATTTGATGAGTTTGGACATATGCACACATCCATGAAATGATCATCACAATAACCACAATCCTAGAAAAATAATAAGCCATAGTGAGCTAATACACACTATAATTAATTAGGTAAACTTCCCTGACTATCATTATGTAATGTGATACAACTAAATATTGCTATAGTGGTCATCGTATTATAATATCTAAATACATCAAATTAACTTGTACACCTTAAAGTTGTACATTGTTTTATGTCAAATTATTTTATTAAGAAAAACCTAAAGAGAGGTGTTACTATTATGATGGTGATAAACATATGAGGAAACTGAGGTGAATGGTACTAAAATAACTTGACCAAAGTCATGTAGTCAATAAGCAATAGAAAGAAGATATGAAATCACTAAGGCTATGTTCTTCATCATCTAGATGATTTCACCTGCATTTTGCTTCATCTTCCATCACCTCCGAAAGTAAAAGATAAATAGCTGATAGAATTAAAAAAAAACTTAAGTACAAGTTAAAGAAAAGAAAAACAAACAAAAGGGGTCCATAGTCCCTGTCTTCTATGTTCGGGCTGGCATAAAGATTTTTTCCTTTGTGCCTATCCCAGCTGATTGATGGAGGCTGGTTGGAATGTGCATAGTCTAATCCTGGTCTAGGGAGATCAAGTGCCCTGATCAACTAGTGATGTCTGCCATGTGCGCGAGATGGTAGAGTTGAGACATTCATGGAAGGAGATCTGTTGATCTCTAACCAGAATTTATGTTGACTTGCTTTTATTTTATGAATCAATGAGAAAACCTTTAATTTAGTGATGTACTCTATCTAGGATCTGTTTTTCAGGTTCCCTTTTATTCTGCTTATATCCTTTTATCCAAGAGACTGAGGGAAGCCTTTTATCCTAATCTAAAAGGTCCTATATGATGTCTCATCTTTAATATTTGAAATATGTGCTGTCAGTAGCTAAGATTTATTATAGTGCCTAGTTTACTGAAGACACTTTGGATGCTTTGGTTCTGGCTTTGGGCTGGTATTCTTTATTTCTGTCTTATTTTTAGTGCAGAAGTGAATTGCTTTTCAAAAGTTTGAGGAGAAACTAGAGCAGTTTTGGATGGGTTAGAAATGGGGGAAAATGGCTCATTTCATGAATAAATATTTGCCTGCGGTTTTCTACTTGGCAGACTCAAACAGGGATTAAAAGGTAAAGATTGGCAGGAGGGAGGTGAGGAGGCTTTTAGGCAAAAACCAGCATGTGTGTTGCAGCTCCACACACAGAGAATGCAATTTCCCCTTTGTTACAAGTAAAATAAGCTGTAAGTAGCCCTTTGTAGCTGCCACTAAGGACGGTCACTCTACTGGAACAAACACAGCCTTTGAGCCAAAAATAACTAAATTTGGATCACTTACCAGAGTTGTGAGCTTGTGCTGATGACTTCAGCTCTCAGTATGTTAGTTTCCTCATCTGTAAAATGGGGACCCATCCATGCAAAATACCATGTCCTGAGCTAAAGATGCCATGAATGATAAAGCTGAATTCTCTTAAATTGATTGTGAAGAAAATCAGCAATTGATAGGATGTCATTACAAGCCAATCAAATTGTTTGATTTCAGAAGCCTACTTTGAAGCAAACATCTTTGGGCATTTTGTTTGTATTCATGTGTTTGTACACATTAATGAAGCAGCAGCAAAACCGTCAATGGATAACTTCTGGCATGTATATTCAAGGAGATGGTTCAAGGAAAGAATGATTTGTACAGAGAGAAATTCACAAACACACATACATACACATATACATAGTAACATTGTGTTTAAACACAGCTAGACTGGTATGTCCACTAACATGCTGGTGTATTTGAAGTTGTATAAAAACTTTAATAGTAAGGGCAGAAGAAAATTTGGGCGGATGCAAAGACAGTATGTCTTCCATACTAAAAAAGAAAGAAATTGGGAATCTTCGCATTTTGGATTTACGCTAAGCATGGATGGACATGGAAAAAACTGTTTAATGTACTGGGCACATTTTACATGAGTTTGTGCTGCAATAATAATGAAAATAATAAATATAACAAGAAGAATAAAAAATGATGACTACAGCTAATAGATGCTGGGATACTGACTAGTTTCAGCTATGTAGTTAAGCTCTTTGACAAGCCTCTAAAAACCTGTGCTTTATGGTTGTGAAGAAAAAAAAATCAAGTTAATAAATGCAGTTTGTCCATGGCTAAATCCGTTGGAAGCTAAGAATCCAGATGTCCTGTGGGAATGTAATGGGAAGGCATAATCTTAAATATCATTCTCTGTTTTCCTACCCTTAAGTTACAGATAAGGAAACATATTCTTTTTTTTAAAGATTTATTTATTTATGCATACAAGCTGGGGTATAGGCTAGAGGTGTGGGGCATCGAGAAGGTTCACCAGAGCCAGAGTGGGGAGTAGACCAGGCAAAACCACGGAGGTACACTGCTGAGGGGAGCAGTGAGTGAGGCAGGAGAGGTCTGCTGTGCCATGTGAGAATCTCCCTGGCTGGGTGCTGAACTCGCGTTGCTGCTGCCAACAGTTCCACAGCGCAGCTCCCAAACTCTGGGCCACCAGGGAGGCCCGAGGAAACATATTCTATCTCAGTCACTTTACCTCCCCAAATTTCTTAGGAGGTTGGTTCTAGGATATTTTTCTCCGGAGCTGTATTGTTCAGCATTAGAAATGCTTCATTATAGTATCACACTGAAGCTGTTTTCAATTGCCTTCAGCCTCAGACTGACCTTGATAGGCAAAAATTGATCATATTGACAGTATAGTTATGTTTTAAGACACAGTTCTTAAGGAGGAAGCACCTTTCTTTATAGTTGTTGAGAAGAATCCCTTGAGGTCATAGATCTCAGAGAAATTTTAAATAGTACCTTGTTATAATATATTTTCACCAATGATTTGTAAGACTCCTCCTCCCTGACTTCCTGCCTCTTGCCTTGTTTTGTTACTTATGCACATGTCACCCAGTTATTATGCTCTAGATAGTGCTTGGAGCTGGAGAATCAAAGGCAGAGTGTTCTCTCTACTTAAGGAACTGCCATCCTAGCTTCTCTTGCAGGAGGAAAAAGAAGAAAAGTATTTAGAGGACATATGTTAATCTACAACAGTGAGAGTTCACCTTTTATGGGCAAAAGTTGCCTGAATCGCGCTACTGTGCTCTTTGTGACAATTCTGGTTTCTTAGTGCAGTTGGGCAGTCCATTGCTCTATGTGTATTATTCTAGAACTAGATTTATACTGAATGTCTGTATTCCAGACTGTTTTCTCAAATGGATCAATGTGCTTTTTTTAGATGCATTTGAATCGTTTGCTGAGTGAATCCCTCCATGATAAGAACAAGTTACCAGGAGATGGATAACAAGGAATTATGCTTAACACTTTGTGGTCCGCTCACGTATTAGTACGTGTTCATCTAGTCTCCGGTTTTTCACGCCACGGTGGATTATTTGGAACTATTAGGAGCTATTTCTTTGATCATACTCAGTCTAGAAGCTTTATACATTGTTTCAGTGAAAGTGTAAGGTATTTTATGAGAGATATTACAGTTTTTTTAGTATCCAGTAGTTCAGGAGTTGTGTGTGTTTTTTTGAATGCTTATACCATACATGCGGTGGCACAGAAAATGTCCGGCACACAAAGTGTTAAGAACCATTTGGCTGCCCATACCTTTGATTTGCAGCTAGCGCTCCATCTTGCCCACTATGCCATATCTATATACTGGTGTATATTCTTCGTGTAACTATCACATTATAAGCTCTCATTCTCAATAGGCTTTCTATCCAGGCATTGGAGCCAATAACAATAAAATACTTTTTTTTAAAGATTTATTTATTTATGCATACAAGCTAGGGTGCAGGCCAGAGGTGTGAGGCGGTGAGAGGGTTCACCAGAGACGAAGTAGGGAGAAGAACAGGCAGATTGATGGAAATACACTGCTGAGGGGAGCAGCGGGCAAGGCTGTGCCACGTGGGATTCTCCCTGGCTGGGTGTCGAACTCGCGTCGCAGCTGCAGACAGCTCCAGAGTGCAGTGCTTAACTGCTGCGCCACCAGGGAGGTCCACAATAAAATACTTTTTGTTGGCTTAGCAGAAATAATAAATAATGGTAGAATATGAAGAGGTTCACACAATCCAGGAGAAATCCATTGACTGTAGCTCAGTGAACACATTCAGGTCCTAAAGTGATAGATTGGTAACAGCCCTCCTGCTGCCCTTCCAACACTCATTCTTGGGAGTCGGAAATCTCCACTCCAATCCCTGACTCGAAATGGTGGTGGATTTCCCTATCAGAAGGCTTGGAAGCTCTACAACTGAGAAAGAGAAAAAGAGAGAGAAAAATGGATTGCTACAAAATCAAAATGAATCTGAACTATTCTTAAAATGAACTGTGTACTGTTTTTGTTTTTTTGTGGTTTTTTTTTTTAAGATTTATTTTATTTATGCATACAAGATTTGGGGTGTAGGCCAGAGGAGCAGGGCGTGAAAGTAATCACCAGAGACAGAGTAGGGACAGAACAGGCAGATCTACTGAAATATACTGCTGAGGGGAGCAGTGAGCGAGACAGGAAAGGTCTGCTGCACCATTTGGGAAGCTCCCTGGCAGGGATCGAACTCATGCTGCAGTAGCTGTATATAGCTTCATAGTGCTGAGATTTAAACCCTGAGCCACCAGGGAGACCCCAGACTGTGTACCATTTTAATATAACTACGAAGCACAAAGAGCCTGTTATATGTTTTGCAATAAAAATATTTGCAGAACAGTTTTTCTTCCCTGTTTTGCAAACTAAGAACCAGAGAATTTAAGCAACTTCCTTACATTTGCACAGCTAATAAAAGGCTTAAGAGGTTTCAAATGTTATCATAAGCACGGATTGAGTGTGACCTTAAGAAGCAACCTGGAAAAGAGTACTTTTGACAGGTCCAAGAATATACTGAAATCCTCTCAACCCCTGCACCTCTGATCTGCACCCCAGTTTTCCTGTGCATAAATAAATAAATCTGTGGGGGGAAAAGAGAATAGACTGATTCTCATTTTAGTAGGTATGGTTTGCATTTGTTCTGATCTGCATTCATTAAAGAAACCTATCGCTCTTTGAACCCACATTTCCATTCCCCTTTGATCTTTATAGTCCAGATACCTGCTGCCTCTGCCTTCCCAGGCATGCACTGAGTTGAGCTGAAGGACACAGTCTGTATGGGAGTCAGGTGACATTGGTCAGATGTTCTTCTTCCATAGCTTTGTGACCTTCAGGAAATCATTCTTCCAGAGCCATATTTCCCCTTCTAAGCAGAAATAACACCCTTAAAAGGAAAGCTTTCTAAGTTCAGGGTCAGATCTAAACTTTCTACTAACCTTGCACACTGTATGAGTATATGAATAAGTGGGTGGAGATTTAATTCATTTATCGAGTTATTTGTAATAGCACTGCTTTCTGCATTGAAAATGTAAAGTCTTCAGGTATCACATGATAGATATTGAATCCATGCTGTTTTGTTCATGCTGCTTGAAAGTTTTTCTTATTTTTATTCCCCTTTTTTCACTTTCATGCTCCATACAAACTGCTTACTACATGCCAGTCTCTGTGCTTGACCTGTCCATACACTGGACCTACTAAGGGAGACAACCATCACCATTGTTTAATAGACAGGACCTTTGAGAAGCAGAGTTCACTTGCTTAGGTATTAGGTAGAAGTGGGATTAGGTGAAGTGGAAGTTAAACCCTCTCTCTATTCTCACGACTGCTTTTTTTTTTCCTATCACACACCATTCCATGTCTGACAATAAATACCACAACCATATGGATTTTCTACTCTGAATTTCCCATGTCAAAATGCTGAGAAGCCTTTTTCTTGGCAGGAGGATGCTCACGTTTGTTTATTTTCTTTCCTCTTTTCTTCTTTTAAATGTCAATGACACTTTCTACCCAACCTCATAGACCATCACAAAACCTTGGTGATCTAAAGGAAGACAAAGAGATTTATGGCTTCTTGAAATTGTCTCCTGCTTCCCTGAAAATAAAATGAAATTCTTTGTACCACACTTCAATATACTTGACATCTTTTATCATTTTCAGGTCATACACATCTTTCTTCCTATAAAGAGAGTCATCCTACAAGCATTCATTCATTACTCTTAAGGTCATGTCAGAAAGAATCATAGACTTATTGTCAACACACTCAGCGTAAAAATACAAAACCTTTTTTCCCCTCAAAACCTTCCGTATGTTCTTATCAGGAAATCAATGTGTTGATGGGGCACTGAGGACGGGGAGTCTTGGAGAAATTCGGTGCACTTTGCCATCTGCCCAAGCAGATGGAATTGGGATTGAGTGCTCTCACTCCTGTCTCAGATCTGCTGGGTATTATCATCTTGGATGTCATAACTCCTAGAATTACTGCCCATGAAAAAGGTACCACTTAAGACGCTGGAAAAAAAAAATGTGCAGAGCACATTTTTCTGGGATGTGGTTTCTATATTTTCTATACTATTTAATTCATTGTGTGTTTGGACATTTTAAAGAAGGCTGAGAGTATCAATTTTCTTTCTTTCAAGTCTGCTTTCAGACCTCCCAAAACCTGTGATACCAGCAACAGTATCATGGAATATTCTGAGCGGTTCAAAACTTTCAGAACTGGGCATCTTTGACTTCATGGTACTTAACTGCACCTTTTCCCATATTAGTTCCTGATTTATGTGAGCCAGCTGCACCCTGCTCTGCCAGACTTAAAGGTATGGAGCAGATGCTGTTATATATCCGACCCCTCCTCCCTGGCACAGGTTGGTACCCGACCCTTTTCTCATGATATCACCAGCTTGGTTCACAGGGGAGCGTCTGTACTCACTTAATACAACATTCCACTCTCTAATGGGTGCTATTATAAATGCCCTCTCCCTTTTCTAAAATGCTCTCTTACTGAAAGTCAATTATGTGTTCACACTTCATGCATGCATTTCTTTGTATGGCTCTGCAATTCATAGTCTCTTGAATTATTATGTAGAAATGTCAGGTGGGCCCATTGCTGGCTGCATTGATCAGGTTATTTACCATCTCTAAGCCTTCGATGGTTTAATTCAAAATGGCACTAATTATACCTATACCATAAAATTCTTGTGATGGTTCATGCATACAGATTGCTTGCTATTTTTAGGTCCTGGCTTAGTGATTCAGAGAGGATGAGTCTCAGAATTAGGCAAACCTGATAGATAAGGAGAAGGGGAGGTGGGCATGGGAAACAAGGTCCATTTCAAATATTTGAGATGAGGGCAATAGGATATATGAGGCTTTTAATGCCCCAACCACTTCGAGAAATATCAAGTAAGTATAGGATGGTTGTCTATCAGTATACAAATTATAAATCTGAGGGCAGTATCATCCGTAACAAGACTCAGAAGTTTGGAGTTTTTTTTCTTTCAGATTAGCATTCAGGGAATTATATGTGTGGTTTTATGATGTTTCATGACATCATTTTCATGGCCTGCACTCTAGGTTCATTAGCAACTTGTGTTGGTTCCCCTGTATTCCTGTGCATATGATTTTATTGGACCATGGGCTCTGTGTTGTGATGGAGATGTGGGAAATGAAGGGAATCACATCCTTATTTTTCAGGACTCTGAAGTTACATAATCAGGTAAACCTCAGAGGCACCATTGTGACATGAGCTAGTGTAATTCCTGGATCCAGATCCCTCTGTCTGCAAAAGCTCATGCAACCTTGACTGAGCTCTGAATCTTTCTCCTGGTCTCCTGCTTTCCTCTGTGAGTGAAAATATTTACATAGGTGCAGCTTCTGCTCAGCAACAGCTAAGAGGTTGCTGGCACATAAAGACTTAACTAGTCCTTCAGAGCCCCCAAAAAGGCAGGGAAAATGAGGTTCATTATTTCCTAGTGATCTTATGCCATTCCATGGAAAGATTCTGGTTACCCTTACTGAGTGATATTTCTACTCACAGTTCTCTTACACAGTCATGGAGAGGGATATTCTGAACATTCTAGAAACCACAGATATAGTGTAGAATTAATTAAACAAGGCATAGAATTAAACACACACTTAATAGGTTCTCAGAAAAAAGACAGTTTTTCTTGATATCAGAGTTGGGGAGACACATATACTCTAACTACGTGAAGACTTGGACATTGCTCCTTCACCTGTTCTCCATTCTGCCATTATACTTATCCCATTCCTATACTATCCCATCCCAAACTAAACTGGTGACAAAAATAGAAGTTTCCTACATGAAGTTCATCAGGAAAAGGGACAAGTTTTGTTCATTTTTGCCTTAATTTGATACATTCCATTTTTCTCACTTCGTGAATGTCTTCTAGGTTTTGGAGATTTACATTTTTTCAGTTGTTACTGCTTTGGTTCTTATTTTTCTATGGCTTAGATAATCTGTTCAACTTCCACTTATGAAAAGAGACATTCTTCAATGTTTTCTGCTTAAATTTCCTTTTCCTTTTTTATGATGTTTTTTAGGTAATGTTGATTTCTAGCTCTGTATGTTTAGGTGTGTAAGTTCACACCTCTATGGATATGAGCTATCATGCCACGTCCACCAGCAAAGCTCTAGTAATCCTCCTCCGAAGACCACTGGGTCCCTTTCCCTCCTTCCTCTGTTCCCACCGCCCATCCTGGTAGCCTCAAGTCTACATTCAGATTTTAAGGGTTTGTTTGGTTTGTTTTTGTCCATTCCTTTGCTTTTTTAAATACACATCTGAATGAAATCATTTGGTATTATCTTTCTCCTTCTGATGTATTTCACCTAACAGAATCCCTTCCAGTTCCATCCACGTTGTCCACATTCCAAATGGCAAGTTTCATCTTTCTTTCCTTGAGTTGGACCATGATGACACACACTATGCATCTGTAAACCCCATGGCTAATGGCTCCACTTTGACATCCACATTAGCACGTTAAACTGAAATGATCTTAGCACAATTAAAAGTACATGGATTATGGCGTCTATGGACTTAGGTAAACATTCGGCATCTTAAATTCAGTCAGTGTGTTACCTTGTAGAAAACAGTCTATTGCATAGTAGCATGTTTAATATGGAGATGATAATAATGCCTTTAAGTAATACTTTGGATAACCCTGAACTTGGCACTGCTGGTATAAGTCACCATTGTTACCATCATTAGGACCTCAAACTCCAATAGAATAGCTTTCTTACTCTTTTAGCATCCATATCTCAATACTAGGGAAGGACCTTAATTGGAGGTCTTAAATCATATAACTGTCTCTGGGTTAAAATAATGTTGCCTAATTCATGTTCTCATATCAAAGGCCAGGAAAGTACTTGCATATGGTAGATTTATACTCTAGCCATTGCACTTCGAAAGAAACTGCAATAGGACCTCCCTGGTGATGCAGTGGGTTAAGTCTCAGCGCTATGAAGCTATCCACAGCCACTGCAGCACGAGTTCAATTCCTGGCCAGGGAGCTTCCCACATGGTACAGCAGACCTCTCCTGCCTCACCTGCTGCTCTCCTCAATGGTGGATTTCAGTAGATCCACCTGTTCTGCTCTCCATTCTGTCTCTGGTGAATCCTCTCACCACTCCACACCTCTGGCTTACATCCCAGTTCTTGTATGCATAAATAAATAAATCTTAAAAAAAAAGAAACAGCAATATATATATATTAGCATGATCAGGAATAGTATAGACATTTTATCCCACTAGTGATTTGGTGATCTAGTCCACAGTATATTAGATAAGCAGTCAATCTTTGTTAAATGAATGCATGCACTGGCAAATTACATATACATATATAATCACATAGATATAATTTTTATACATATGTAATCATAATTGAATCATGATCTGGCACAGAATTATAGTCTGTTATAGCTGGGAGAGATATCAGAAATTATTCATATATATACTCTGGATATTCTTTGCTGGATTTCAAAATAAAATATCCGTGTTATTCAAGGGGCCTGCTGTGTGTAAAAACAGCAATCACTTTATCACCACAACAGTATATACATACAAATCTCATTCAGTGGTGACTCAGAGGTAACACGAACAACCACACACAGCTAGCAATTGTCAGACTCGGGTTGAAACCAATGCTTCCATGATTTTAATAAGGGAATTCCCTGTGCTGTGAAAACGGTTCCTCTGAGTCACAACTTATGTTTTATCCTATCACATCACACAGATGGAAATCAATTTCAATATTTCAAGGCCTCAAGGGAAGAGTCAGTCTACGTAGAAATCCATTCAAGGATTGGTCGGCTGCAGGAGTTCATGTTCTAGAGGGATTGTCTGAGTTTCTGTCTGCTTAGGTTCCCCAAGCTCTAGGAATGCTCAGGTCAGGAGCCAACGCTCACTTCATACCCTGTTCCAGGCGATAGCCTGTTTCTCTTAAGACATTTTTATCATTACTGTACATGGAAGGGCAAGGAAGTTAGGCTGTTAAAACATTATATAACACAATCACCTTCGCATCTCTTTCTTCTTAAAACTATAACTGCCTGAGGGCTTCCCTGGTGGTGCAGGGGTTAAAGTCTCAGCGCTATCAATCACCAGCTACTGAGGCCTGAGTTCTTCCCTGGCCAGGGAGCTGACCCACATGGCACAGCAGACCTCTCCTGTCTCGCCTGCTGCTCCCCTCAGCAGTGTACTTCAGTCAATCTGCCTGTTCTGTTCCCCACTCTGTCTCTGGTGAATTCTCTCACTCTCTGTACCTCTAACCTGCACCCCAGTTTTTGTATGCATAAATAAATAAAAATAAATCTTTAATATATATATATATATGTAACTGTCTGAAAGGAGAAAGCATATAAGCATACATTGTACAAAAATGAACAATGATGTAAAATACATACATAAAATAAAATAAGCATTAGAGCTCAAAAAATATATATATAACTGCCTGACAAGGTTGATTCTACTCCTTTTTGTGTAAATCCTAAACCTAAATCAGTGTTTCTTGGGAATCTTGGATTAAAGTATTCTACCATTGTCTCTTGCCAAGAAAAAAAGACAGTTTGTGGAACAGGGCTTTGGGGAGCTGTCCCTCAGCCTTTCTTGGAGCAGTGGGGACCTTGTTTTAGATGAGCAGCCTGCACCCTGTCAGGCTTCATGCCGCTTTCTCAAGCAGCACTAAAGGAAATGAACTAATGGTAGCTGGTGCTTGTGATGGGCAAGCTCCCTCCTGCCGCTCAGAATTGGAATGTGAGCGAAAGCTGTGGGGGCCTGTGCCAGCCCTGACAGAAACAGGTTTTTAACAGCATGAATTTATGAATCCAGTCAATGCAAATGAGAGTTTATTATGCTTGGAGTCTAAAAACGATGCCTCATTTATTAAATTAAGCTGCAGAAATTCTCTTCAGATAATGTTCAGTGATAGTTTTTACACAAAAAGCGAGTCTTTCCTTTTGGTGATTCTGCTTATTGGGGAGTGTTATTTTATACTCAGCTTAAAAAAATGAGAGTAAAGATTTGGAGATGGAGAGTGTTCCAGTTGCAGCCGTGGAAAGTGGGGCTTGATGACAACTATGGCCTTTACATGCCTGAAGCCTCACAGGTTTTGAGAGAACCTTTATCATCTTTAAAATGGGCATAGGCACCTAAGCTTTGGAACTGTGGGGAGGGACAGGCATAGGGTGAATATGGTATTAAACGCCAAAGTGGGGCCTCCCTGGTGGCGCAGTGGTTAAGCCCTGCCCTATGGAGCTGTCGGCAGCCGTGATGCGAGTTCGACGCCCAGCCAGGGAGATTCCCACATGGCGCGACAGACCTCTCCTGCCTCGCCCGCTGCTCCCTTCAGCAGGATCTGCCTGTTCTGCTCCCCACTTCGTCTCTGGTAAACCCTCTCGCTGCCCCACGCCTCTGGCCTATACCCCAGCTTGTATGCATAAATAAATAAATCTTTAAAAAAAGTAATAAATACCAAAGTGTAAAGAAAAGAAAGATGGAAAAACTTCAGATGCATAATCTAGGTAACTGCTTCTTCCACAGAAGTTTCTGGTCCACGTGCAAGAATTCCTGGTCTGCTCATAATTCCTATTTGGAGTTAAACACAGGAATCCACGTAAAAATTATCTTTCACATCACCCTTATTATAGATCTAGTTAAAGAACCACTGACCTTAAAGTCATGAGCTCTATTTAAATCCAACCATGATTTAAGTAATGTGAACATTTTCTTTTCTTTTTTTTTAAAGATTTATTTATTTATGCATACAAGAACTGGGGTGTAGGCCAGAGGTACCCGGATGATGAGAGGATTCACCAGAGAAAGAGTGGGGAGCAGAACAGGCAGATTGACTGAAATACACTGTTGAGGGGAGCAGCAGGCAAGACAGGCAAGGTCTGCTGCGCCATGTGGGAAGCTCCTTGGCTGGGAACAGACCTTGTGCTGCAGTGTCTGCTGATTGCTTCATAGTCTGAGACTTAACCTCTTGCGCTACCAGGGAGTCCCAAGTGTGAATATTTTCACTCTAGCCTGAGATTTCCTTCTAGGTTACTAATGATCAGTATTCCCAGGTGGGGAGGAAATGGTGTGATATTCAAAAGAGAAAAATAAATCCTAGCCACTATTTGAAGTCATCACATTCAGGATCTCTGGGCAATTCTTTTATTTCCCATATGACATGGACTAGATTTGTCTGTCTCCTAAGACTTGGTTTCCTCTCCTCTAAAGTGAAAGTATCCCCATGAATTTGCTTTGATTAGTAAGGGAGCTAGTAGTGCATGTAGTTTGAGCACAGAGTTTTGTCCACAGTAGTTGTTTCAAAATGGCAGAATTCTATTACATCCTCAAAATTAGTCATTGCTCATTGGTTATATCTACATTTCAGAACAGAATTGATTGATAGGATTGGCTTAATGTAATGGTTTAAGTCACTGTATTTTCTGACATGAACATATACTTTATGGTGATGGGTTAATTATATAACTGAATATGTAGGTTCATACCCTGTGTGTGCATTTTTCAGTGACTACCCTCTTTTTTATTGCCACATTATATCAGTATATACGTTGGTTTACTCTCAGATAGATAACTTTTACCTCATGTTTGTATGAAAGAAGCATCAGAAATATGTGTTTTATCTTCTTTTCATGGCAACCTTTCCAGCGAAGAGGTTTAGCTTAATAAGGCCCTTTGTGATTAAACAACGAAAAAAGCCAACAATGAACATGTTTTTAATTGATAGTTCTTCCTGAATCTTGCAAACATGGTTTTCCATCTCAGGAAACCAATTTTCCTAGCCCTTTAATAGTGTCACGTTTGTGATTAAGGCAGAAGATGTTCCCAGAACAATATGCTCTTAGGATTCAGGTGTAAACAGAAGGATAATTCACAAATATGCATTCTCCATACATGTTATGCTAAAGAGCTTCTGCAAATGAAAAGAATTAACATACATTATGGCCCATTTTCATGAAAGCGCCTGCTTGCAAATGAGTATACCTAGCTGAAAATGTGCAGTCGCAGTGCTCCCCAAAGTGCACTAATACCGTCTCTATCATTGTCAGCATGTTTTATCAGGAAGGCAGTCTTGATCCTGTGTCTATATTTGTTTTACTTCTTACTCTTTGTCCTCTTCCTTTCCTTTTACTTAAAATGAAGGTTTTTTTTTTTTTTTTTTTTTCGTAGCAGGAGAGAGGAGTTCCTTTTTGTGGTCTCCACCTTACATGAGCTTACTTTTATAAGTTTTTTGTGTAGATTTTTTAAGAATGATGGTTTATAGAAAATTGAGTAACTAAATCCTGAACTTGGGATCCTTGGTTCTTCTGAACTTTGGGAGTCTTGAAAGGATCTTCTGTTGGAGGCTTTTTTTTTAAATATATATTTTTATTTTTATGTCTTTTACATTTTGTATTCCCCTTGGGTAGCCCACTACCAATTCACCCGTGATCCATTTCCATGGTCCCTTGTGTTCTTTTCTATTCCATTTTGTGGGCTTTTCCTTCCCTCCCCACCCCCCCACCGCTGAGTGTCTCTCTCCTATTTGGTTTGGCTTTTAATAAAGATGTATGAATCATCTTTATGTATGAATCATCTGCAGGACCAAACCTTGGGCTAGTGCTGAGTGTTCACTGGTTACTACACTGAAGTGACTCCAGCCTTTATAGAAACATAGCTTGTTTTAAATCTTGCATCCCTTTACAAGAGTGTACACACACTCAAATTAAGCCTCAGAATGGGAAGTTGACTGAGAATGCAACCAACAGGGTATTGATAAAAATAGGACCTGGGCCAGGTAGTCCACTTGAGTGACATAGTCATAAGTAGATGCCTTTGACCTTTCATTAGAACTTGAGGACCAGCCTCCCTGGTGGCTCAAGTGATTAAGTCTCAGCACTATCAAGATATCAGCAGCCACTGTAGCTCGAGTTCAATCCCCAGCCAGGGAGATTCCCATATGGTGCAGCAGACCTCTCCTGTCTCACCCACTGCCCCCTTCAGCAGTGTATTTCAGTACATCTGCCTGTTCTGCTCCCCACTCTTGTCTCTGGTGAATCCTCTTACCCACCCACCCACCCCACCCCCATCTCTAGCCTATACCCCACCTCTTGTATGCATAAATAAATAAAAAAATAAATCTTAAAAAAAAAAAAACTTGAGGATTACTCAGGGGAATTTGAAGATGTTGTTTCTGATACTTTGGACCCTCTTGCCCCCATCTTCAACCCCAAAAGCCATAGAAAGGGCAGCAGGTAGGAGGAGGTATGCTTGTTTCCAAGATAATGCACAGTATACAGCAGAGGCTTTGAGTTGCATAACAGCGGGAAAGAACTAAGTGTCTCTGAGGAATTAGAAGACCTCTGTGGCAGAGGTCAGATGATGTCTGGCCAAATAGACCACTGTGAATAATGTCTTGTTTTTACACAAGGAAACCATTGGAGGATTTTAAGCAAGAAGGTATCTGAATTAATATACATTGAAAAATATATCTTCTAAAGAGCAGAGAGGTATAGTATGAGAGAAAAAAGGTAGCTAATAAACCAAGTAGCAGGCCAGTGGTGATTAACCAGGGCAGGGTGCTGATGGTTCCTGGAGGGGAGAGATACTGGATCTGGAGGCAGATCATGGATTGACCATACTTGAAGGGCTCGTGGAGGTCCAGAGAGCAGTGATTTGTCCCTGCCCCAGACTCATTCAAGAGTTTAGGAGGGAGGACAGCCAGTATCTTGCTTTATAAGCCCAGGCTCATTGTGAATAGGTGAGGTTGGTAAGACTTTTCAAGAGAAATGTCTGAGGGTTTAATTCTGTTGCCATTGGCTACCTCTTGCTTAGTAGAGTGAAGCATGACAAAAAGGCTTTTCGTAAACTTGAAAGTAGAGAGTTCTCAGGATATACTTATATCTGATTTGTTAGGAGATTCTCAATTACAGAAAACAACAGCAAAGAATAATTAGCATTACTGGCATATTTGGTTCCTCAAATATTCAGAAACTGTAGGAGCTTGAGAAGGATTTTAGAAATCTGGTGGTTTATTTTTCAGCACTTTCCCTCTTCCTTTGTCTTTCAACCCTTAGCATAATGAAGAAGAAAGTCTCAGTTTGTCATTGGTCTTCAGTGAGTGTTAGAAAAGAGAGATTAACAGAAACTGAAAACATTCTTTGTTTCCATTGAATTTGTTTTAATGATACATTTATTTATAGCAGGTGATGCAGGTTTTCAGTTGTAGAATGGTATCAAGTCTTCTTTTGAAATAAGTTAGAGTAAAAGGTCAATTTGAAGACAAAAAACAAAAATGTTGTGTTGATCTCCCTGGTGCACAGGGGTTGAAGTCTAGGTGCTGTCAAGCTATTGCCAGTCACTGAGGCATGAGTTCAATCCCTGACCAGGGGGCTTCCCACATGGCGTAGCAGTCCTCTCCTCACTCACCCGCTGCTCCCCTCAGCAGTGCATTTCAATTGATCTGCCTGTTCTGCTCCCCATTCTGTCTTTGGTGAATCCTCTTATGCCCGCACATCTCTGGCCTACACCCCAGCTCTTGTATGCATAAATAAATCTTAAAAAAATAAAGGCTGATTTATGCTTTTTCTGTACCATAAGATGGTACAGAGTCATTAAATAAACAAAATTAATGTAGGGACATTGTGGTTACTGATTTCTAAAATAGTGTAAATGAAAAAAGGTTCGAAGATGCTACATCATTGTGCTGTATTTCTCCTATCTCTTTAATGAAAAGAAATGTTATGTACATAGTAGCTTGGAGGTGTACAGGAGATTCTAGGAACACACACGGGGAATTTATCATTTATTGCCTTAGGCAGGGTTGGAGGTGGATGTGGAGAAAGGCTTACATTTATTTTACAAATTTTATACCAGTGTTCCATTTTGTCATGTTATGCCATATTTTCTCAAAAAAAAAAAAAAAAAAAGGCAGAAGAAACTGCCCACACTCAGTTCTAGAATGAAAGGGGTGAAGTACTGATTTTAAGTTTGGGCCCTTCTAGTCTCAGAATACTAGAAGCAAAGCTTGAGGCCAGCAGCCCAAGACTAAACTGGACTTGTGACCCCTGTGCTCAGATCTCTCCTCAAAGCATATCCTCAGGCACCCCATGATGAGAATGGGAAGCGGGGGTTGCTGAGTATGGCACATGATAGGTCGTCACATCTCAGTCTGCTCCTCCCCACCCACCTCTACCGAGAATTCCAGGCTAAGTCTACTTACCTGGAGACAAACTTATTTCATATTTGTATTCCCACTTTTACCAATTTTAACAAATATTT
This sequence comes from Scalopus aquaticus, assembly GCA_004024925.1. NCBI lineage: Eukaryota > Metazoa > Chordata > Mammalia > Eulipotyphla > Talpidae > Scalopus > Scalopus aquaticus. The sequence goes on from PVIJ01008845.1 coordinate 24,821, forward strand.
GCTCAGTTTCTGCTCTTTGCTAGGCACTGTTTTAGGTATTTTGATGCATAAGTACACGGGATAGGGATGGTCTTAGCTAACTTCACCCAGGTGTGAGATACGCAATTTACATGCAAGTGGAAGAGAACTACAGCTGTTCTTCAAATGTCCTGCCATTCAGCCCTGATGAGAAGAAAAATGACTCCTGGCCTGGCCTGCCGTTTGTGTGCAGTGTGCTTCAAAGGCTATGCTTCCCCTAGATTCCCAGAACAGGACCTCTGAGATGTGTCACCTTAGCATGTGGGTTATTTCTGGCTGAGATTAATGGAGGTCCTGTGGGCTGCAAGAGGAACTGTTACCATTACTTCTTTGCCACGACAAATGAAGGTTGGGGTGCATTTTTCACACTTAGGGTTTTCTCCAGAAACAACCTTTCTATCAGAGAAATGTGTCTGGGAGATAGGGCACACATATAGATACAGAGCATCTGCTTTTCATCATCTGGGTCATCTTCATCCCTCCTCGAAGCTCCAGGCCCCTATTCCATTCCTTAGCTCAGGATAAAACCCCTAAGTTTGTCCTATTTACAATAGAGCTTATAACCATGTAGATGCTCCATTTGTATATAATTATACTTGTTTATTTTCTCCCACTACTCTCTCTGGTTGCTCCACCAGCTTGCGAAGTACCCAGGAGAAAGGGGGCATTTTTGTTCCACTCCTATGGTACATTCTTCCCACGTCTGCATAGGTTTTCTCTGGGTGTACCTGTCTCCTTCCGTATCCCAAAGAGATGCCTGTTAGGTGACTTGATGTGTCTCAGCTGAGTGGCTGTGGCTGTATGAGTGCACCCTGCTGATGGGTGCCTTGTCCAGGGTCAGTTCTGCCCTGTGCACTTTGTCCTCTGGGTTCCTGGGATAGGGTGGCCACCTGGAAACCTGAGCTGAAATAGCAGAACTGGAAAGTGAATGAATGAATGAATGAATGAAATCATATTCATATGATGTTTAGTATTAGAAGTGTTTTGAGTCTTTATGTAGAAGTTTGGTGATGTTTTTCTGAACATAAATATGTTCTTGGAACTTAACACTTATTTATATCAGTTAACCTAGAGTAAAATTGGTTTTCTTTTGCTTAAAGTGTTTCTTTAGACCTGTGGACAACAGTAAGTGAGGACTTACGGTATGCATATTTATGTCAGTGCAATGTATAAGACAGGGTTAAGAGATAAAGAGTTAGTTAGCCCCATGTTCATTGCAGCACTAATTACAGTTGCCAAAATATGGAAACAACCTAAACACCCCAAAATGGATAAATGGATCAAAAAGATGTGGTGTATATACACAGTGGAATACTACTCAGCAATCCAAAAAGATAAACTCATGCCATGCATGGCAATATGAATGGAGCTGAAGGGATTATGCCAGATGAAATAAGTCAGAATGAGAAAGACAAATTCGGAATGGTGTTACTTACAGGTAGAATATAGAGAAACAAAACAAAGGGTCAGATAAAACCCAACTTTAAAACTAACCCTTGAAAAGTGACTCTAGAACTGAGAAATCCAGAAGGGGGAGAGGTGGGTTGAGACCAAAATGGGAAGGGTGCACAGTGGACTATGTTGGTGAACTATGGATACTCTGGTGGTTGTAATAGCACTTGGGGGATCCTATACTCCTAAAACACACACAACAATGTCAACTAAAATCACCTCAATTTTGAACTCGTCATACAGTTGGGGAATTCCTCTGTGAAGTTAACATCAGAGCAGACACTGAGTGGACGAGTTGGGAGCGCTCCCTGAGAAAGGAAGGAGCCGGGTAATGAGGGAGCGAGAGGTGTGAGAAAGGCAGGGAAATCTATGGGGACAGACCCTCATCCATCTTGGAAAGGGATTTGAATGGGGAAGGTGGGATGGGAGTTCGCTGCCCAGGGAGATTTTACATTGGTGAGTAACAGATGCAAATTCATGTTTTCCAAAGTATCATTTGTCTTCTCTGTGGAAGGTGAACTCTGGGGCGATGGGAGCTGAAACATGGAGCTCATTGGTGATGCTGCTTTGATTTTCTTCAGACTTTCATGTTAGTATTGCACATCCTCAGAGAATGTGGATGAGGAGCAAAGCGAGGGGAATGATCTGAAAGGTAGACTAAGAGAGAGCTCTGATCATAGTTTATACAGAGAGGACGCATATGCCCAGCTTGACTAGGAAGCCGGCATTCAAGGCTGTAATTGTTGATGGCTGATAAAGGAAGGAAGGAAAGAGGAGTAGGGAGGGAAACAAACTAGCAGGTTGAGTGAAAAGGGGAATACAACTCTGCAGTAGCAGAAATTCACCCATCCTGTGAAATATTTATATGGACTTTCTGTCAAGACGAGAGCATGGGTTCACTTTGTCCCACTGTGCACTGCAGAAAATCTTGAATATCCACTTCTTGAGTGCTATGAGGTAATTAATAGACTGGATGCTGGAGACAGGGTGAAAAGGGCCATTAGACACTGAAAACTGAGATTCTGGAGACACAGGGCTGCCTTCTTGAACGCATAACCTGAGGAGTCACCCAACTTTCAAGTAGATCAAAGAAGGGTCATAACTTCAAACCTGCAAACATGCTTTTCTCATCACTGGAAAGCACTTCCAAGCACTCTCCTATTTAAATCAGTCTCTCAGGGCTCACCTGAGCTAGCTCCAGCCTGGACAATTTTCCTGCTTCATGGAGACTGACTTTGCTTTCCATTTCCAGATTTCCTTCATCCTCTGAGCTTTCCTGTCTCTCACTATGCATACCATTTGCTCAGTTTACATCGCCCCCCAGACATGAGGTCCTGGAGGATATAAATGTTTCTTCTGTACACTATACTCTGTCCTTAGGACAACCTACGGTATGTTCAAAGTACAATCCCTCTAGCATGAGTTACCATCCGTTATCCGTTTAGATTTAACCATCTACTGGAGCAGCTAATATTAACAGAATGCTCTACTGAGTGCCTACTATAAACAGACACTGTGCTATGTTCTGGAAATACAACATTGTAGGATAAGATCTGATAGGGATGAATGGTAGAAGGGAAAGGAAACAATTTTATTTTATTCTTTTTAAAGATTTTATTTATTTTTGCATAGAAGAACTGGGGTGTAGGCCGGAGGTGTGGGGGGGTGAGAGAATTCACCAGAGGCAGAATGGGGAGCAGGACAGGTGGATCTACTGAAATACACTGCTGAGGGGAGCAGTGGGCGAGTCAGGAGAGGTCTGCTGCGCTATGCCATGTGGGTCAGCTCCCTGGCTGGGGATCAAACTCAAGCTTTTGTAGTGGTCTGTCATGGTGATGGCCCTGAGACTTAACCCCTAGGCCACCAGGGAGGCCCCAGGTAATGATTTTAAATATGGGGGTCAGCAAAGGTGGGCAGTATTCCAGCTGTAATCTGAAGGATGAGAAACCAGGCAGCTAAAGATTTATGCAGACAGTAGTTCATGGATCTGTGTTACAAGAAAATTTGCCACTTTCAGAAAGCCTTTGTAACTTGAACAAAGCAAATGAATGTGTGTGCCTGTGTGTTTGTGTGCGTATACCTATATATAGTTCTTCATATATATTTAAGTTGGTCCTTTCATTTCCATCCTTAAATCCTACACACTCTTCTTTTGTACCAGAGCTGAATGGCTACTTAAATAGTTTGGAGTCTCTTGAAGTCCCATTAACTGGTGTTCTTTTTCACAGAAACGGTGAACCTGACAGATAGGGAGGGTTTCCAATGTGTTCCTTTTAAACTACACTTAGCTGCAGTTTCTAGCTCTTAAATCGACATTCTTTCTGGCTTCCTTGAAGGGAACAATCAGATAGACTGTAGGTGGTCTTGCTTAGACATTTGAAGCTTTATTCTTAGACAAATACTGCCTGGATATGCTTTGATTTCCTAAGAGCAGTTAAGAGTCTTTCATGGTGTCTCTCTCTCTCTCTCTCTTTCTCTCTCTATCTCTGTGTGTGTGTGTGTGTGTGTGTGTGTGTGTGTGTATGTGTGTGTGTGTGTATGTCTAAGGGGAGGAGAAAGGACTATTAACTTTGATCTCTTGTGTCTCTGATTGTGTAATTAAGAATCAATTGGCCAAAACCTAATTTTGAATATATAACCATTTCCACTAACTTGCTTCTGCTGAAATAATTTGCCAAGCAATATTACATTAACACCTAATCTACTCTGAAAATCAGTTAGAAATACTAAATTACCCAGGTACACCTAATGTTTTCAGTGGAGTGACTACTTTGTATGAAACACATTTGTGGACTACTCCACACTTATTAGGGTGACGGCTTTACCCGTGAGTTTGAGGTATTCTGACCACAAACAGGATTAAAGTGGATTAGAGAGACAATGTGGGTAATCATGTAATGTTTGACTCTAAGGATCCTCTAGGCCTCTTGCAGACTGGACCTCCTGCCTTAAGTACTTCAGGTTCAGCTCTGTGGGTGCAGGGGAAAGAAAATCAATACCAATAAAAACACTATTGAAATTGGAATGAGTTGTACAGAATTGAGCATTTTGCTTAGCTTATTCTTTTTTTTTTTTTCTGTTTTATACTTGAGAAGTAAAATAACTTCTTTTTGCCAAGGAAGTGCAAACGTGTTAAGTAACATAATAAAAATACTGTTCAGGGACTTGGTATTTTTATTGTAAAAATAGATACTGCTTTGTGCTTATGCAAACTAGGCTTAATTTGCCCTCATAAAATAGAATTTGCATTACCTTGGGTCTGCTGTTTGGAAATTAGATAACATTAAAGAATATATTAGAACACAATGTAAATTTACTTCCTCTTCTTCCTTTTATACAGGATGAATTTTACTGGGGTCTAGTGATTATTTGAGTCAATTTCAGACATTTTCTCTAAGTTTACCTTAATATTTTACTGTGTGATGGTTTAGCTTTTTTCAGACTGTCTTGCCTACTTTAAAACATAGCAAACAAACAACACTTCTCTTGTACAAAGGAAACTGTCAAGAAATGGAATCAAAGTGGATTTTTTGTCTTTCATTTTCAGTGTAATGATAATTTATATATGTGTATTGTGTGTGCATGTGTGTATGTGTTTTATGTGTGTGTGTGCACTTTTTGGCAACTAACTTATAGGAAATTGATGCTTTTAGTGTAATTACTAAAATACACACAGAAATTATATCATTATAATATGTAGATTCATTATTTATAATATACAAGATATATATGTGTAAGACAAATATTACAGAAAGTTAAATATATTTTAATAATTTATTTAAATTTATTAGTAATTATTTGGACATTAGTACATCTAACTTAAGTGATCAAGTATAATAATTCTAAAGCTTAGTGGTGATGTAAATAAAGGGATTTAGATTCTCTTAATATAGGACTGTTATTCTTGCTGGTTTAAAAGAAGAATTTTTTTCTGTCTTACAAGGCAACTTTGGTAACAGCACTGTTTATATTTGGGCATTTACTTATCTAGTGAAACTTTTAGTAATGTAGCATTTGCCATGGAGAGAGCCAAATAGTTTTGAATTTCTCAGAAGCCCTGGCAGACACATCTTTGTAAGATATTTTATTACTATGGTGATGATTTGATTTCTTACAGAAAACCAAAAAATTGTTCTTACTAGGATTTCCCTGTTCAAAGTTATCCATCGTTTTTTGCAACACCTTTTTCAAGCACACCACTGTAAAAGTCTCTCTTGTAAATTGTCAGATCTTAAAAATCAATAAGAAAAAAAATGAGAAAGTACAATAGATAAAGGCAGTGTCTGTGAAGTCCTGGGGTACCTGAGTGAAAAGCAAGAATTCATTTTGTTTTATGAATGCCAGTATTTGACAGTGGGAGATAGCTGGTCTTTGTATGTGGAATTAAATTTCCTATACACTCCCTAAGTCTATGGCTTTGGTTAAGTCATTTTTCTAACTCCCTTCATTTTCTCACCTGTGACATGGAATGGACATGAACTTTAGAAGGTTAATGTGGGAACACAATGATCATAGTAGTTCATTATATCTTAGCTCTTACGGTTGTTACTGTCAAACACAGTTTATAGTTAGAGATAAATTATGTTGATACGGAATTCTGAATAAGTGAAGACAGGAGTGTAACCAAAAGGGAAGAACATCATGTCTAGTTTTTTCCACTTTTTTCTCCATTGTGAATAAATGAGAGGTCGACAACCAACTTTAAGATGTGTTCTCTCAAGGTATGGTAAGCTCTGACATGAAAAGATTTCAGCTCAATAGAAGACTCCATTCATTAATCTCTAAATATGGAAAGCATATATTCCAAGCCTAGTACAGAATTGCAAAGACTTTTATGAAGATGACCAACATAATAGTAATAAAAGTTGAATTTCTTCCTTTGAAATTTACAAAAAATGACTCTATATAGTAATTGTATGTTCTTAACACACACATTTAACCAGAGCTACTTCTTACATGAGAGAATTTGTCTCATATTGAGATTTGGGAAGATGACAACTTGTATTTTCTTTTTTCCCCTTTTTATTATGTTTGTTTCGGATGTTTTCTTCACGATATACTAGTCTTCCACTAATAACGATATGATATATTATTTTAAAATATCTAAAGAGCAACCAATTAAATAAATAATATTCTGGTACAAAAACAATCAAGTAGGTGGAGGGAAAAAAGCAGAAATACGAAGGGCTTTCTGCTTCTGTGAAGATTTTACATTCTAAATGGAACTTGATTCCCAAAGATTGTCTAGTGCCATGAATTGCTAAAAAGATATTACAGATGATGGCTTTGCATTCATTTGCTCCCCTCCTCAAACTGTACTGTGCACTTAATCATAGAGATGATATGATTTGATTTGCACTTTGGAAAGATCTTGCAGGACACTACACATCAATTATTCTTTCATTGCTTAGAGGAGATTCATTTCTTAAGCTGTCTAATAGGCATTGCATGCCTTCCCCCTGCCTTTCTAGTCAACCTTCTCTAGGTCATGCACCATTTTCAACAGTATCTGTACTACCTCCTTTCTGACTTCCTTAGATTTCTTGATATTTACATGGGTCATCTCCTCTGGGTTTTGTCCTAGGCTGTTTTTTCTCTCTCAACTTCACCTACTGTTCATTCTCTGTTCCACACTGTTTACTTCCAACCCTTCTGAATATCTTTGTTAAATATTTATTTCATTTAATAAACTGTCCCTGACACCCTGCCATGAAATCAAATCTCTTTATGCATTTTCCCATACCTAATACTTACATTTTATAAAACTTACTCTCACAAATATCAAAAGTAAACACAAAAACACAAGCAAAACCATGTCTTTCCCCCAAATTAAACTGTGTGTCATTGTTTCCTTGGTAATCAACATAATGACCTCAGTATCTAGCATAGCAGTGAAGCTCAAAATATATTTATTTTTGAATTAATGAATGCAATTGCTTTGATACTTTTCAACTATAGAACTGCTATTTTATTTCTCTCAAGTTAACTTATACATGACATTATATTTTATTGGCTTATTATTTCAGTCTGTATTAGTTGGAATAATTGTCTCACTCATCTCAAAATAGACATTTTATTTCACCAGACAATTATTAAATGTCAACTCTAAAGAACTTGCTATAGAAGTTACACAGATGAACAAGAAGACATGGCCACTGCCTTCAGGATGTCAAATAATATTTAGTAACTGATTTAGGATTTATTCCATCTCTTTCTACATCAAAGCTTTCTACTAGCTTATGCACTGAACGATTTCCAGCAAAGTTGGCAAATTCCTGTGAAGCAAATCCCATTTTCCCATTGACTTTCGTTATAAAATTGGAAATGCATTTCCTCTTGGTGAGAGGACCTGCAGTATTCTATTGCTTAGCACAGTGGCTCACTGGGAAGTCATCTAGCCCTTTAAATGAGTAAAGAGGAAAGGAGAAGTGATAGACATGATAGGAATTGTTAACATCCTGTAAAGGTGCTTTATTTAAAGAAGGGATAATGGTAGTTCAGAAGCTCTTTCAGGCTTTTAGCTTCAATGCAGTGACATGGGAGGATCCGTGAAGAAGGAAGGCAGGAACTTCTCATGTGGAGTCCCAGTTTTCCACACGAGTTGGATGATCTAGGGTAATTTACTTCCCTCTTTTGAATTCCATATTTCTCAAATGTGAAAAGAAGATAATATGGGATCGCTCAGGTGTGTTGAGAGCATTGAACAAAGAGTATGTGTGTGACCCAGCATAGTGTTAGTACAAAGGAAGACGCACTTATGCCAATATATATGCTACTTCTTATTACTATTACTTATTTATTTATTATTATTATATTATTATAATTCAAAGACTGGTATGTGGAGCTTCAGTGGCTTAAAGATATCAAAAACAAGAAGTTGAACTGGTGTTGGAGAGGAAAATAAGAAAAAAAAGTCTCCCATTTCAAAGCTGTATTTCTTTATAGTGTCATCTGTAGCACTAAAGCTTTTGAATCAAAAGCCACAGGGGGGAATAGACACCCAGTCACACTCCTTGGGGTACTCTGCATTCACATCATTTAATCTTTTCAACATCGATTCACTCAACAGACAAGTATTGAACTCTTATGCACATTTGCTAAATAGAGTAAAATCTAGTACCCACCTGTAATATTTCCCTAACAGTGTCTTTTTTTTTATGAAGAGCTGCTTCTCAGCTAAAAATATCCTACTCTCTCTCTAATCTCTAGCACCTTCTCTCAATGCAGAAGTCAGGGAGGGAAAAAAAAGATCCATTTGGGATCAAGAGGTCTTGCCTTCTGTGTTACAACCTACACCACCTACCAGAAAGTGTGCTGGTCTCATCCTTTACAGACAGAAAAAGCTGCATCAATAATTTTGCTGTACAGAACTCATTTACAGATCTCTGCTGTCTTGATTTCAAGGATTATTCAGGCTACCTGTGGTGCAGGAAGCCAGGGAGCAGAAAACACTGGTGTGATGCTCTATTTCATGGAGCCTAAGATGCCTCAACTCTAACATTTACTCAAGTGCATCCTGTGAAATATTCATAGATGTCACCTGAAATAGAATTTCTCAATGTCAACCATATAACCAGTGAATTACTTATGTTTTAATATGTTATTTTCTATAGGACTAATCAGCTTTTAAGATACTGACCTGTTTTGTGTTCTTCCAAATTAGGGACAAGGGATAAGACTGACATAGAAGATTATTTTTTCAAAAATGCATTTTTATCACTTTGGGTGCATAAAATGACTTAAGAAATCTTCACTCCCCCATTTCAACAAAGTGAGTGGGACTGGAGGGCATTAAACTAAGCAGAATGAGACAGAAAGAGAAAGACAAATACCAGATGACTTCATTCATTTGTGGAGTATAAAGAAACAAAGCAAAGGAACAGACAACACTAAACCTAAACAAACTCTTAAAACCTGACTGCAGTATTCTCAGGGACTACCAAAGGGGGAGCTTGTGGGGGGCTGAGGGGCAAAGGAGAGAGAGGACCCATTGGACTATGGTGGAAGATCATTGGTGCCTTGCTGGAGGGCATGTTGTGATAACTTGCATTTGAAGAGGTATGAACCTCTCCCATGAAACATAGGCCATGTTGTACACCATTGTGACTTCAATAAAATAATTTGTTCAAGAAAAATTCACTCCCTCTGCCATTTTCTCTATGGGAGGCATATACTTCCCTGCCCCACTTTTTGTCAAAAATATTGAGAGGGGGGCCTCCCTGGTGGCGCAGCGGTTAAGTGCTGGGCTGTGGAGCTGTCGGCAGCAGCAATGAGAGTTCTACGCCCAGCCGGGGAGAATCCCACACGGTGTGACAGACCTCTCCTGCCTCGCCCACTGCTCCCCTCAGCAGTGTATATTTCTGATCTGCCTGTTCTGTTCCCCACTCTGTCTCTGGTGAAGCCTCTCACCACTCCACACCACTGGCCTGTACCCCAGCTGTATGTATAAATAAATAAATTTAAAAAATACATTGAGAGGGAGGGCCTCCCTGGTGGTGCAATGGGTTGGGCGCAGCACTGTGGAGCTATCCGGAGCCACTGCAGCGCAGGTTCTATACCCAACCAGGGAGATTCCCACATGGTGCAGCAGACCTCTCCTGCCTTGCCTGCTGCTCCCCTTAGCAGTGTATTTCAGCAGATCTGCCTGTGCTGCTCCCCTCTCTGTCTCTGGTGTGTCCTCTCATCACCCCCCACCTCTGGTCTACACCCCCAGCTTGTATGCATAAATGAATAAATCTTAAAAAAAAAAAGAAAAAATATTGAGAGGAAAAAGACATTGAAAAACTATACAGATGCTGCACTGAACAATTAGAACATACTTTTTAACATATTCTTGAGTGGAATGAAAAATAAACATTTAATATCTGTGTTTGGGCTGATGATTTTTTCAGTTAGCTCTGAACAGGTTCTTCCCTACTTTAAGTACCGTTGTATTTTGGTTACATATTAGTCACATTGGTGAATAATGAATAAATAGTTCATTTTCTCTTGAAGACACATTGTGCTCAATGTAAGGTTTTGACTGTGTTCTAGATAGATCCCTTTTGGATATTTCAATTTCATGATTTTTTTTTTAAGATTTATTATTTATACATACAAGCTGGGGTACAGGCCAGAGGCATGAGGCGGCAAGAGGGTTCACCAGAGACAGAGTGGGGAACAGAACAGGCAGATCAGAAATACACTGCTGAGGGGAGCAGTGGGCGAGGCAGGAGAGGTCTGCCGCGCCATGTGGTATTCTCCCAAGCCTGGGCGTGGAACTCGGTCGCCACTGCCGAAAGCTCCACAGCGCAGTGCTTAACCGCTGCGCCATCAGGGAGGCCCCTCATGAATTTTTTTAAGCAAAAATGATTTGATCAGAATAATCCAAAAAACCAGATTAGGAATGTTCAAAACCTGGCTTGACCCTTCTGCATCAGTCTTAACATTTCCCATATGTCATCTCCCATATGTTGTCTTGGGAGTGATACAGGACAAAGGAAAGACAACTCAAAGTCCCAAGTAGAATTAGAGATCATACTCAGTGAAATAAGCCGGGAAGAAAGAGAAAAGTATCGAATGGTTTCACTTATAACAGGGCTATAAGGAAAACAAATAGGGGAGAGACACTCAGTTGGTGAGGAGGGGGGTGGGGGAGGGGAGGATAAGGGCACAAAATAGAGCAGAAAAGGACACAAGGGACCACGGAGATGGATCACAGGTGAATTGGTGGTGGGTTACCCAAGGGGAATACAAAATGTAAAAGACATAAATAACAATAAAAAGTATATATTAAAAAAAAGATAAATGAAAAACAATAACTTGGAAAAAATAAAACAAAGTCCCAAGTAGAGAGTGTCCTTGAGGGGCTTACACCTCAGTGCAGCCACTTAAAAGGGCAGCTTCATTTTTATTGAGGATTGGGTTCAGAAAAGGTGGGCAAGTACGTGGAGGAATATACCTGTGTGGGGGTGTGTTATTGAGGATGCATCATTGTCTGAAGCAAGCTAGGGTGGAGTGAGCAGGAGCTATTGTTTGGGGGGCTCCATTGTTCCTGCTAACCAAAGCATCCTTTCCCTAGTTCCTGTTCTTACCTAAAGTCCTGTTAATCTTTACAAGCAAGGTATTCTAGCGATGTTGCTAATCTGGCCATAATATCTACCTGCTGTTTTCACCAAATACTGGTTTCCCAGCATGCTCCTCATACCAGAACTTTTGTACTTGGTGAGAGGCCCTCTGCCTGACTGTACATTTTAGCTTGACCAGCAGGAACTCTGGGCACTGAGACAATAGCCCTGATAACAACGGGGGCTGGGGATTCCACCCCATACTTTTAAAATGTTTTCTTAACATGTCAGCTGCACTCAAATAGCTCAGATCTTCCACCAGTTTGGTGTCAATTAGTCTAGCTTAGGTGGTAATTACCAATTGATTGATTTATGTGTGATTCTCTCTTTATGACACCATTATCAAAGCAAGATTCTTAATGACTAAATAACCACGACAAAAGTATTGACAGGGAAGATTTAATGGAGACTGTTAACTGATCGTGAACCCTGTTCTCTCAACCACATGGTTTGCCTGACTATCTCATCTACACATAAATTCCATCAGAGGAACATGTCCTTGGTTATTTTATTTCCCTGTGACTTCTAGCTTTTGAGAATAGAGCCACAGCAGCTTTGAAAATTGAGCAATAGCAATTTGCTGTTGAAATTTAAATGTATTTTGGTCCTCGTACATATTTTAATCATAAACATAACACAAAGCTCTCAAATCATGAGTGAAGCTTTTTAAAGAATGAATATGTTATTCTTTCTCTCAGATTTATACAACCCGAAACTGGAACTTTTTTCCAGTTTCATTTTCCACTGAGTCATATATTTCAGGAGAAGAGATTTCAACCTAGAATGACAACTCCTTGAAGGAAGGGGTTGTGTTTTATTCATTATCCCTGTGTGTAACTCCTCTGGAAAATGGTAGGAAATGAATATATGTTTGTTGAATCTCTGTGACTCAAAAGGAGGTGAATCTATCCTTGAATGTTATAGTTACAAAAATAGGCTTCGTGGAGAATGATCAGCATTTTCCTTTATACATTTAATACAATTTTTATTTACACTGATTAAATATTTAAAAAATCAGTTCTTTACAGAAAAGTCATGTTTACTTTATTTCCTCATAATCATTGTAATAATACTCAAGTCTAAAGTTAAACCTACTTCAGTTCACAAATAATATCAACCAAAGTATTAGTGAATGGGAAATAAATGGTGGTTAGAGGTTGTTTTGAGATACTTTGTGAAACTATTTTTTGGGCAGTCTTAAAATTCTTTTTTTTTTTTTAAGATTCATTTGTTATGCATACAAGAGTTGGGGTGTAGGCCAGAGGTGTGTGTGTATGTGAGAGAAGGGTGAGAGGATTCACCAGAGACAGAGCGGAGAGCAGGACAGGCAGATCTACTGAAGTACACTGCTGAGGGGAGCGGCGGGCGAGACAGGAGAGGTTTTCTGCGCCATGTGGGAAGCTCCCTGGCCTTATTCAAACTGGTGGGACAGGGGCTGCAGATAGCTAGCTTCATTGTGCTGAGACTTAACCCCTTGTGTAACCAGGGAGGCCCAGTCTTAAAAATATATATATATATATAATTTATGTCTTACAATGTATTCCTCGTGGGTTACCCACCACCAATTCACCCATGAACCGCCACCATAGTCCCTTGTTCTCTTTCCCCCCCACCCCCCGTTTTGAGCTCTTACCCTCCCTCTTCCTCACCAAATGTCTCTCATTTCTGGTTGCCTGCTAATTTTTGTTTTTGTGTTGTTGTTGTTATTTTTCTCCTCCTGATCTCCTATTTGGTTTAAAAATTTTAATGTCAAGAAACAAAGAGCTGTTTCAAACCCCTAAGCATGAGACTGCTTAGTAAACTAGTGGAAACACTCTCCTTCAATCCTTTTGGAATCTTCTGTCCAGTAAATAAAAGAGTTGCACAGGTGCCTGGGACATAGATAACCAACTTAGACTAACCTTAATTATCTTACATGGTGATTCCATATTCATCTAGAACATCAATCACTTCTTTTCTCCTCTGTAAGACTTAGATAAGATTGCTCTGCACCAGCCAAGAGGAAAAAAGAAGCATTGCCATTCTGTTCTGCAAATATTAAGAGGCCAAATTGTGGAGATCTACAATCTGCTTTTAGCTATAATTTATAGCCTGTGCCACTTCAGACAAGTTCCTTGGTCGCACTGAACAGAATAACCCTTGTTCATTCTAAATTGCATACTGTCTTCAGGATCTAGAATATTACTCAGTTTTCTTGTGTGTTTATGTGCACATATTTATACATTTAGGACATTAGGTTAAGGATCGTAGAAGCTTCAAAGTAGGAAAGTAGACTCAATTTCTTGAGATTCCTTTGACAGGCAGTAATTTTGAGGATGCTGAAATTCATTTCGTCTGTGACTTATTACAATGGAAGGGAAATCACAAAGCATCCTTTGATTCCACCACATTTCTTTTCACATTTGATAACCATTCATTCTCATCTTCTGAAGGATTTAGGAGGGAAAATAGGAGGAAATAATGAAACAAAACAAAACAAAAAAAAATCACCATGCACAAGAAAGCTGTTAGAAAGCCTAGTTCTCTGTAAACAGCTTGCTTCACCACCTTTTAGCAACATATTTCTCTTGATTCACACCAGCTGGTCGTTTCTAATTTCTCCTTGGTGTCTTGTAATAGCTATTTTCCTTGAAGCTAATCTCTCAGCCTTTGCAGATGACTCCCTGAGTTCAGATTTCCTAAAGAAGGCATAAGGCGTCTTCACCCTGCTCTTCTGTGCTCCTCCTCAGCAGACTCTTAACTCTTAAGTAAACTTCGACTTCATAGCTAACCTTTGAGTAGGATGCTTTCAGACTTTCACACTGCCTATAACTTTAGGTAACCTTTGGGGGCAAAAATGATGACATATTGGGGTGGATAAACTTGAATTCCTATCTTTTATTTTGCATCTAGGCTCCATAATGAAATAGACTTTTTGGTGGAACTGAATGAAACTGAGTGTATCCTGCCACCTACCACTTCTTTTCAGACAGTGACAACAGTTTTAATGGAGAAACAGACTTTGCAACCATTTAGATGCAAATTCTATTCACAAAGATAACATTTTTCAAGTACTAGTCCTTTAATCTTCACCAAGATCCTTTCAATTGGGTAGTCTCATGTCTTCTTTAAAGATAATATAAAAGCACTTGGGAAGTTTAAGAAATTGCTTGTATCATACAGCTCATATAAATAAAACCTAAATTCAAACTCAGAGTGTCAGACAGACTCAAGAGTCAAATTGTTTTCCTAATGGAGAACCATGTCCAATGCACCATTGCAATAAATCTGCTTTACCTGCTATTTTCTTTGAATATCTTTTCTTAGATTTTTGTTCTTGTTTCCTTTTGCCTCTCCTTTATCTTTGGTAAAGGAAAATAGATAGTATATGCTTTATATATTATATATAATTACTTTTTACTATAATTTCTATTTTTTTATTATTGAATTTGAGAGCCTAACTCTGAAATGAGGAAAATCAGAACCATACCTGGAATGTTGCTCCTTTTTCTTGTACATGTGTAGTCAGGTATCAATATATTTTAAAACATAAGTGTTTTTATTTTTCTTTTTGCAGAGAAGAAGGTCAGAGGTGCAGGGGGTGAGAGGAATTACCAGAGACAGAGTGGGGAGCAGAACAGGCAGATCTACTGAAATACACTGCTGAGGGGAGCAGCAGGCAAGACAGGAGAGGTCTGCTGCACCATTTGTGGATCAGCTCCCTGGCCAGGGATGGATCTCAGGGCATAGCAATGATGGTACTGAGACTAAACCCCCAGGCCACCGAGGAGACCCCATTACAACAGCTGTAACAGTTAGCCACTGACATTATTCCTGTTTCAAAAGGAGAAGGAGGGGAAAAGCCTAGTTTAGAAAAGGTGACACAGCTAATAAGGTAATAGTCAAGCCTCTATACTGTATATCAAATGATAATGACACCTCCTCCAGCAGTGTTTAGAAAGGAAGAACTGAAGACCCTTACAGTAGAGGTTTATCTTTTTGTTAAATTATCTTCATCCAAAGCCAACAAGAGTTATACATTCTATGCTAATCAACATTTTACCTCTATGGAACTTTTTTTTTTGTCATTTTATGTCTTTCAGTTTTAATATTGCAAGCATTTACTGGATACTCATGTGCAAGGAAATGTGGCGTGATACAATTTACACCTATTATTGTTTCATTCCAACCTCATAACATTCCTCTGACTAATGAACAGTGCTCTCCAACCTTTCATTGTTCACATCTGTAGAAGGAAGTAACTTTCGCAAAGACGCGCAAGCTAGTGATACTGGAGTGTAAACCTGTTGATAGTTCTGCCTGATTTTGAATCATCTCTCCTCCCCACCATTGCACTGTGCTCTTTATGCTGGTGTCTTCTTCTATCTGTGAGTTGTCAGAAAGTCATGACACATTTTTGCATAGAAAATAGAAAAAATACATCGTGACTTTTCTGCCACCCCAATACTTTATGAGTTCTTCCTCCATAGACTGGCAACTTAACTCTCTTCTTTGACTGGTGCTTTCCCTCATTCTATTTTTCCTATCCTTACCTAACACATTGCTTTGTGTGATTAGGCGTTCACTTGTACAAAAGAAACTTTCTCTGATAGTCACCTACAAGATTCCATAATATTACCCCATGATAAAGTTACCATGCTATAATATAAATATTCTATTTATTGTTCTTTCATCCAAGTCAGGGTATGAAATCTTGGAAAACGACCATGTCTCAAATGCATGTTTATTTTTGAAACTCAACATAGTACATGAAAAACAGGATAAACAGTCTTTCTATTGAGTGCCTTATAAGTCTGAACAAATCTAGTTCCCACCTAGATCTAGTGAGAGGTTTATTTGGTATTCATGTGAGCAACTAGGTTTTGACTTAGAGTAGAATAACCACTCTATCAAAAGCTGTGTACCATTTTGACATGAAATTGATCTGCAAACACTTATCCTGAATCCCAAACTAATCCAGAGGACAGAAGATACCTTCTGAATTTTATTTTTCCCAAGTGCCCAAAGTATAGATGATGGAAATCCATTTTGCTGTCATCATTTTTATCTCAGTTCATTTATTCTCTCATTCAACAATCCATTACGTAGAACCTGGTATTGGTGAGCTCCTCTTCTAGGTGCTGAAGTATGGACTGACAAGACAGATTAGCCCACCGCTCTCAGGAAGCTCATTTTCTCATTTTTGAGGTTGGGAAGTAAGAACATAAACAAGAACAAATACCCAGTGGTCGGGAACACACCAGCATGTTCCCAGGGACACATTTGAGGGATGAGTCATGGAGCAGGTTTGCAAGGCAAGACTCTGCTGCTCAGTGAGCAGCCTCCTTGCTGTTTATTACCAGTCATACATGAGCATGACTGATTATGTGACAATGGCAGGAGGGGCAGGGTCCAGGGGAGACAAAGGGCAATCAACTTTATGGGGAACAAGGGTACATGTCGGCAGGGCATACAGGGAGGACTTCCTGTGCGGGTACTTAGTATATTTTCTGAGCTACTCCCAGTCCCCCTCAGACCATGGCCACATAATCAGTCAAGGGCTACTGAGGCATCCCCAACTGCTTCGTGATGTGGGCCATTGTCTTAAGGCCGTCATGTGGGAGTGCCTTATCCAAACCCTTCACACACACACACAGGTACGTGGAGAGGCCAGACACACACACAGGTGTAGAGGCCCCATATGGTAGAGAGGCCACACAAATAGATTCTCGAGGTAGAGAAGAAATTTCTCCTTATCCCTCTGAGTTCTTTGGGCTGCTTGAACAATCCAATTAACAGATTAGTAGGAGAAAAGAACAAATTTAATTACAAATGTTTGGGGGATACACACAGATGTGGATTAAAAAAACAGTGAGGAAAAATGGGGGGAGGGAAGTATATGTCCTGAGCTAAGGAATGGGGTGGGGTCTAGAGTTTCCAGGAAATAGGAGACAAGTCCTGTGATAGGAGAGGGGATTCATGTGACAACAGATGTTCTGTAATTGTTTGTCTTCCCAAGTAGAGAAGTTTCTCTAATAGAGAGTTACATCTGACAACACCAAATTCTGGGCAAGATCTCCGTTTTTCATTCTTCTACGTGAAGGAATAATAAAAGTTTTTTTTGAACCTGCAAGATCCCAATTGACCTCAACTTGAAATAATCTATGACATGTCTTCAGAAGTCCTGTTCTGAACACCTTGGAGAGGTTTATCCTTCATGATGTGATATGAAGTGACTAGATGATTACTTAATTTGCCTAAAAATAGTCTGGAAAATCTTCCCCTAATTGGTGGTGTTTTTTTTTTTAATCTAAGATGTGAATGATAAGAAGTAACCAGCCATGGAGAGATAAAAGGATTAATGCAAAAGTCTTTTTAGCAGAGAACAAGGTGAACCTTTTAGAAGAACAAAAAGAAATGTTGGGTGTCTGGAGAGTGAGGTAGCAGTGGAGTGGTGTGAGGTGAAGTTGGAGTGTAAGATGAATAAGTAACATGTTCTTACGGATCTAGAGAAGGAATTTTTTAATGTGATGTGTGGGTATTGAAGAGTTTTAAGCTAGGAACAACAACATGTTTCTTTTAAATAAATATTTCAAAATGATCACCCAGACTGCAATATGTTCAATGGATAATGGAGATAAAAGTAAAAAAGGGGAGACCATTTAGGTGATTCTTACGTGGTCCAATCAAGGGGTAATTTATTGGTTTGAGTAACAATAGAGATGAGAAAAAAGGGCAATTTAGGGATGTAGTTTAGGGGATGTTGGCTTATCACTTCTTTTTTTTTATTTTTTTAAAGATTTATTTATTTTTGCATACAAGCTGGGGTACAGGCCAGAGGTGTGGGGAGGCGAGAGGGTTCACCAGAGACAGCGTGGGGAACAGAACAGGCAGATCGACAGAAACTCACTGCTGAGGGGAGCAGCGGGCGAGGCAGGAGAGGTTTCCTGTGCCATGTGGGAATCTCCCCAGCTGGGCATCGAACTCATGCCACAGCTGCCAACAGCTCCACAGCGCTGTGCTTAACCCATTGCGCCACCAGGGAGGCCCCGACTTATCATTTCTGTTGAGATGTAGGATTTGCGAGGAGGGAAGGTCAAGGATGACTTCTAGGTTTTTTGCTTGAACAACTTGGGTAAATGAACTCACTGTAACATGAGGACCAGTTTATGAGTACAGGAGAGTTCAAAGGATTAACAATGTGGGTTCAGTCGCAGTAACATTGAGATATCTTTGAAATATTCATGTGGGAATGTCAAACACAGGGTTGGATTGTACAAGTTTAAGGTTCTAGAGGGAAGGTCACTCTTAGTGTAGGTGCATATCTTGGAGTCACTGACACTGGAATAACATCAGGAAATAGGTTGAGATCACCCAACAAAAGTATAAATGGAGAGAGCAGATTTGAGGACCTTAATGTGGGGGCTCTAGCTTTTAAATTCTGGAACCCATTTGAAAGCAAGAGGGTGTTGGCAGGAGGATGTGGTTTGCAGAAGAGAGGAAGAATACGTGTCTGGAAAGTGAAATATTCTGGACACCAAGAAAAAGTGATTCAAGAACAGTTCTTTCTTTCACTTGCTGTTATCATTTTAATTAAAATCAGTTTGGGTCAAAGCAGGAGCTATTTGAAGATATTCTTTGAAGAAACCTTTAACTTCACAAAAAGAAAAAAGAATAATAAAAGGTACTGGTCACATTGCTAGGTCATCTCTCTGGAAAGTTCACTATACAACCAAATCTGCACATTAATAAAATGAGAAGCAAATATGAATGCAATCTGCTTCAAGTGCTTCTTTTTTTGTGGATTATGATATGACTGTTTGGAAACAGTGTAGCATTTCTGTGAAGTTACTGTATATTTTTCTTACTGTCAAGTTCAACTTGATTGGGTTCTGTATGCCTTTAAATTGATACAGGATCAATAGGCTCACTAGGACTCCCAGATCTTCCAACATTTTTTCATTATTAGTTTTTTTTGTTGTTGTTATCATTTTTGTGATCATGGTTTTGCATGAGTTTCTCTTGTCCTTAAGAACTAGGACTCTTTAAAACTAGAATTTGTGATTCTAGAAATACAGACAAAGATGGGGAGGAGAGGATCTCTTGGGGTATTCCATATGGCATCGTCTTGCCAAGAAGTTGCTGTTGAATCAGCCGTGGTTACATCCGATCCAGGGAGACTTCAGGGATTCCAGCAGCCTCTGTTCTCTCTCTCTCTCTCTCTCTCTTTTTTTTTTTTTTTTTTAAGATAAAACAACCCATTAGCACAACTCTCCCCAGCAAGGATGTAAACTTTGCCCTGGTGAGGAGCACACATATTCAGAAGCCAATTCAGGCCAGTAATGAGATCTTTAATGTGCAGATAAATATTAAATGTGGCAAGGAGCACAGTATGATTCGATCCTGTGGTGACTCACTTATGTTGATATGTGCCATTTGATGGAAGAAAGATGTGAAAGGAGATAAGAGGCAGAGTTTTTTTTTTTTAATTTATTTATGCATACAAGCTGGGGTGTAGGCCAGGGGGGGTAAGAGGATTCACCAGAGAAAGAGTGGGGAGTAGAACAGACGGATTTACTGAAATACCCTGCTGAGGGGAGCAGCGGGCGAGGCAGGAGAGGTCTGCTGCGCCATGTCGGAAGCTCCCTGGCTGGGGATCGAACTCATGCTGCAGTGGCTATGATAGCTTCATAGTGCTAAGACTTAACCCCTTGTGGCCACCAAGGAGACCCCAGAGGTATTAATTTTAATTTATTCTTTATTTGTGAAAAAAAAATCTATGAAATATCCAAGAAATATAACTCAATCACTGATTTTATTTTCTCTTTGATGTTTATTTTTTGTGGTGTGGCAAAATTGGTGAATTAATAAGGAGCTTCGCTAAGCGTAGGAATGTACCTCTTTATTTAGGCTTGGAAGAGAAGTGTTGAGATCAGGAGAAATCAGGATGTTGTTTTGTAAGCCAGATGTTTCTGGTTTGAATTCTGTTTTCTTCACTTAGAGTCTTTGTGTGCTGGTCCAAGTTTTTAAAGCTCTTTGAGTTCCAGCTTCTTATCTGTGCATTCTGACAAATAACACTGTGTCCCTGGATATGGCAGATATTTTGTTAGTGACAGCTATTTACACTATTGTTTCACATCTTTAGCTTTTTTCTCTGATGTTCTGTGGAGCAGGGGAGGCAGATCTATTTGCACAGCCCATCACTTTCAGATTATGGTCGGGCTTGGTATTTAGCTTTTTGGTATTAAAGTCAATTACGTGTGATTTATTAGCTACTAGGAAGGTGCAATATAAATAATAAACTTGAAGGTTATAGATAAATTATGCTTTTAATTGGAATTCTAATAAATTAGAATGTCATGTTATGAAATAAGTAGCTGGAGTCTTCAAACAGTAAAGTACAAGTCACCTGATGAGCATTTACCCAATGATGACATAAATTAAACTTAACTGTCAGAATAAAATTTGCAAAGGAGGGAAAATATGTTTCCCCATCTCCAAAGATCATTTATTTGAATTTCAAATTATGTCCAGATCTAACCCTTAATAAATCTGGAAGGTGGAAAAATCATTTTTTTTTTTAAATTAGGTAACACTAAACTTCTAAACTTTTCCCACTATACTTTTTTTCTCCTAGTGGTGAAGAAGCTACATTTTTTATTGCAGATACTCCCTAAGTTGAAATGTGTGACTTAAACAAGTTGAGTTGTCATGATGAATGGAAGTCTTTTTTCATAACTTCATCTTTCTGGATTCAATACCAATATCTACATTGAAGCACAATTCTAAAGCGTGTCTGGTATTTGACAAACAGTATCACCCAGAGGAAATGAGAAACTCTTATTTCTGAAGAACAGATTCATGCCTTGTCCTATATGAGGGCTTGGTTGATTTTTTGATCTTTTTGGTTTTCTCTTTTCTGAGTGATAGAAGGAAATGTTTATATAGCACAGCTACTTGTACATAATAGTATAATGACTAACATTTATTAAATGCTTACTAAATAGATTGCACAATGCGAAGCATTTCAGATATATAATCACATTCCCTCTGCACAAACAACCCCAGGGGATCTGAACTAGCATTATCCCATTTTCAGATAAGCAAATTGCTTAAGGTCACCCAGTAAATAGATATTACAGCCAAAGACACAAGCCATTTTCTGTGTGCTTACCCTCAATTCAATCCTTCCTACATTTTTTTTTCTTTTATTAAAGACTGATTTATGTATACAAGAGCTGGGGTGTAGGCCAAAGGTACAGGGGTGGGGGTGGTGGTGAGAGGACTCACCAGAGACAGAGTGGGGAGCAGAACAGGTGGATCTACTGAAATACACTGCTGAGGGGAGAAGCGGGGGAGACAGGAGAGGTCTGCTGTGCCATATGGGTCAGCTCCCTGGCTGGGGATCCAACTAGGGCCATGGTGGCTGGCCATAGCTTCATACTGCTGAGACTTAACCCCATGCACCAATAAGGAGACACCCCACCTTTTTTCAACTGATTACATTTTTATTTTTCACTTGTCAAACACACAGTTGATAATTGTAGGGTTACCTACAACAATGTTTTCTACAAAAACTCCTTGGGAATGAAAACTCCTTGGAAATGAAGGTTGGTGACCACTTGAGTGATTTTGCTCATCCATGAGTAGCAAAAAATGGTCACCAGGTGGATGTACTTTATGTTTTTATTCCCAGCTTAGCTATTAGCTCTTACCTTTCCTCCTAGATCATCCCTCATATGTACTACTTATTAATTTATCAAGGAGGTTTATTTGTGGTTGTCAGAGAAGTGGCCAAGACATAGAGTCCTTGGTTTTACACCATACAGGGGAAACGTGTCTCCCACAGAGAGAGATGCCGGCAGATGTGAGGTGGGGATGGGGCTCCTCAATATCAACAGTAAAAAGTGAAGACTTTGAATTCTCTGGCATTCTTCTCCCTGAATGGACTACTTCAGCTCTCCAGCTCTAACTGGTTAAGAACATGAAAATCATGTATATTGTGAACTAAGAGTCATTTGGGATAACTGGATAATTAATTCCTTCCTCATCAGCTTTTCCACAGCCACTGATGTATCACACAGATCTGTGCTTCATTAGGAATCAGTGAGATACACGTTCAATGAAGTAATTTTATATAGAATTTGTGGAGGTTGTTTTTTTTTTTTCAATCTCCATTGCTTTATCTCCCGACTCCATGTGAGGTATTGTAGTTTCATAGAGCATCAATGAAATACCGAATTGTACCATTTGTCTCTTTTAAACCAATTTAATTTCATTAAACTTAATAATATTTAGTACTTATAGAGTATCATCTTCTTTCAAATGGAAACATTAACTGCTGTAATTAATCCTCTCAGCACTTCTCTGGGCTAAAAATATAAATAGAAATAAAGAAAGCAATTAGAAACAGGTGTGCCCTTGATAAAAGAAGGAAACGCAATTAGTTGTTCAGCCGCTGACTCAGGACTCCTGGGTTCAGTTACTGCCCCGTAGAATGTTACCCTCTGAGGAGAGGACAGCAGTTCACGTCATAGAAATGGCAGGTCAATCTATGACTTGGTGAGGTGGGAACAGATGCCCAGGTCCTTTCACAGATACTGTGGGGAAAAACTCGTTAGCAAAGTTAGGAAGTGGTTGACATGGTGGGCTCCTTTCCACACTGAATGCTGCGATTTTTTCTTCTGTGAAAATCTCAACTATACGGTATTCACCGTTCACTGCCTCTGGCTTCTGATTTTTCAGGGTCAAAGAAAAGGTGTGTGGGGAATGGGGGCCAATGGTGGTGAGATGATGGCGGCCCCAGGTGGGGAAGGAAACAGGAATATCTTTGTTCCCCAATGTTCCACTTTTAAACTCATCATCCCTCCACAGAGCTGTGTCTGAAATTGGTCCATTTGGTTCCCCCACCCCCCAAAAAAGAACCTTTGCATTTCCTATTGTCCGTTAGTGGTTTTCTTCTGTCAGGAACAAAATCCAGTTTCCTTCCCATGACACAAACAGTGCCCTATAAACTACTCCTTGTTCCTCATCCTCAAGTCTTTGGGAGCTATAAATCCAGAACCGTGTTTTGAAGTTTCACATGATAAATATGCTAGTTAAGAATTCTTATTCATAAAACCACCCAGTCATTACACTCAAGAAAACACTGTTCCACAGACAAGCGGCCTAAAGGTGATTTTCAATGCCGGTAAATATCAAACACACCTCAGGGGCTTAAGAAAGTACCGATTCCTGGGTCCCAACCTAATCTACTCATACAGACTCCAGGAAAATGGTCCGTGGGCATTGGTGTTTTACAAAATCCTTCAAAGAGAGGTGATTTGACTTTGCATCCAATTTTTAAAACCACTTCAAAATAACATGTTAACATAAGAGGTAGTATCACTTAGCTGTTAAGACTAAGAGCTAGGGTATTAGACAGCCCTGAGGCTCTTAATGCATTCCTAAATGAATTTTTAATTCAATATACCTGTAGTGGTAGAGCAGGGCGTTGAAAATGGTCTGAAAAGTAGGACCCCTGTTGGCAGTGTTCAGGTTTGTCTCTTTTGCCCCAAGCGACCAAGCTCTGCACTTCCCATCTATGTAGCCCCTCCAGAGGACAAATGTCTTCTGATGAAGTGGACCTAGGTGCCTTAAATACCACTAGGGGAATCAGTCACTAATACGTGGCCATGCCCCTTTGGGAGGTGAGTAGATTGTCCACTCCAAGTGACTTCTCACATTACTCTTTCCAACTCCATACATTTTCCCTCTGACGAAATTGTGAACGATCTAGTGTTTTCCTTTTCACTAAAAAGCCAGTCATATTTTGTCAGTCCCTATCTACTCTTCCGAATTGTGGGGACTAAACAAAGCAACAGGCACATAGCGTAGTGTTTTAGAGTTTTAAACATTCAGGACGCTATGGTTTTTATTTTTATTCTCATCACTGTGCAACTATTTACGTGAAAACCTCATCACTCCAGGATTCTCTTATTCCTCCTTCTTTCTGAAATGCCATTTACTTCTCTTACCAGGGAAATACACAAAGTAAGAACAGTGGGCATTGTTTTAAGCCCTTTGTATATACTTAGCATTTGAAATTCTTATACCTGGGACATAAATTTTACTATTACCCCTATTTTAGAAATTTTGTTTTAGAAATAAAAGTAGTGAGTTGGTAAGAGGTTGTGTAGCTTTCTCTAGGATACTGCTTGAATTTGATAGATCTGGGATCTGGGCCAAGGAATTGGATTCCAGACCTTACGCTATGAACTTCACAATACCTACTATCTCACCCTCCTAAGATCTAGCTTTGAAAGTGTTTGACTGTATGAATCCATATAGATAACATCCTTCTCTAAGGAATAATTCATATTCTCCACGGTCTTCTGTATAGGCTGAAAATGTATTTATGATGCTAGACCAGCTTGCACTCTTTTTTTCTTTAAAGATTTAGTTAATGCATACAAGAGCTGGGGTGTAGGCCTGAGGTGTGGGGGGTGGGGGTGAGAGGACTCACCAGAGACAGAGTGGGGAGTAGAACAGGCGGATCCACTGAAATACACTGCTGAGGGGAGCAGCGGGCAAGGCAGGAGAGGTCTGCTGTGCCATGTTGAAAGCTCCCTGGCCAGGGATCAAACTCCTGCTGCAGTGGCTGTTGATAGCTTCATAGTGCTGAGACTTAATGCCTTGTACCACCAGGGAGACCCCTTGGCTTGTACTCTTGCTCAAGGAACATATAGTGCAAAGTAGCACCACACACATTCATAATTACTTATGTGGCTTTAGTCCACAGTAAAGTATCTGCTTGGACTAGATGTTCAACACATGTTACCAATGGAATTAAAGGAAATGGATATTTTCTATGAACTCACAGAAAACATGCAGAGTGAAAATGATATTACTATCTAAGAAATATGATGGTCCTTCCTTTCTCTCCCATCAGAGGTATGCAAGTATGAATTTCCAGGCAGGATGGAAATGGAGATGAGAATAATTAAATATGTTTCCATTCTTAATGGTATGCTACTTGAGACCAAGAACAATTTTCAATGATAAGCCACTGACAGTCACCACTTCTGAATTCCTACACTCATAATTCATCTACCTAAAGCTATATTTGCTTCTAATGCAAATTTGGTTAAAACATCTAGGTTAATTCATTTCCTATAACATAAAAAGACTTTTCCTACGTATGTGCCATACATAAACATCCTACAAGCTTATGGATGCATTCAAATTAGAATAACTCCATCCTACTTTTATTTTTGTCATGCTAATTTAAAGCATATAGACTTCTTGATTTTTCTAAAGTTAGTCTATGGAATTTTGGAGCCTTCTTATCCATAATCTCTTAAAGCTCAATCTGTTTGTAATCATCTCCTCCTCCCTGACGAAAAGTGCCATTCCCTGTGGCCAGGGCTTTTAATGCAAAAGATGACTAGGTAGTTAAGATGAGTGGTAACAAATTCAAAACTACCAGCAGGCAAGACTCTCAGCACAGTTTCCTATCTAGACTGCTTACTTTGGACTTGGCATGGGCTCTGTCTTTGGAATACTGTCCTACAGTTGCATTTGTTAAACTACAAGCTGAAGCTCACATTTTCTCTCTGAAAAGCTTCAGGTGACAATGAGACTTAAATTCTTTGCTAATATTAATGCTGGTGATCATTTGATAATTCTCCAAGCATGCCTTGAGTACAATAGTACACTAAAGCTTTTCAGCACACTGCCAGGGACTCAAAGATGAATGGGATATGGTCAGGAGTTCATATCCATTTTAGGGCAAGAAAGAGTCATGTACTCATAATGAAATAACAGTAACTTCCGCTTCCATTGATTAATTACTATAGACCAGACATCTACCTCCCAGAGTCCTGTTACTTGACTGCTTGATCTGAAAAATTCTGATAGAAAAGTAAATTATTTAATGTTAAATATACAGCAAGTGCTTCAAATCAAACAACAGTGATTTGCTACACATTTTCTCAAATGATAGGATAGATAGAAAAAATTGTCTTTTTTTCAATTCTAACATTAAGGTTTCTTTTACTTTTGCCCCTCAATTTGTACTAACGAATATCCAGTCACCACCTACTTAGGGGTTTGGGGACATCCCTTGCAATAAAAACTTAAAGGGTAGGTAGGAGTTTGTGTAGATCCTCATATATATCTCATATTTACTCCCTCTCTCTCTCTCTTTTTTTTTTTTTTTTTGAGACATGTTGCTTCCTACTTCCTCTGTTCAGGTTTGTGTTTCTTGGGTATTTGGCAAGCAGGGGTTTGGATTCTAGAGTTAGTGACAGACTGTTAGACCTTCGTTCAAACTGGGTACGACGCTGTGCTTCTGTGAGGTGTGGATGGAGGCAGTTTTATCATTTCCAAGCTATCTTCCTGGCTTGTACCATATGCCAACAGCATCCAAACACACCCTCGTTATTGATCTAATATGCCTATGGTAGAATGATTTCTGTCCTGACTAGACAACAATGTTCTATAATCACAGGTTTTGTCATTGAGTTACCATTTCCTCTCAGAGGGAAAAAAAATACATATCAAAGTGATCTTTCTGTACCATGCAAAATTAACTCATGTATCTCTTTTTGAGAAACATGGAGCTAATGCAAAATAGACTAGACCATATGAAATCTTAAAATAGGAAAAAAATTTCCTGAAACACTGTCCTTTTTGGCACATGTAAAAGTTGCCAAAATATATTTTACAGGAAAAGGTAAAATAAAAATTTCAAGTTCAAGCTTTAAAAACATAAAACATAAGCCTGGACTTTTAGAGTTAATTAAAATCCCCACTAATATCTTATCCCAATAAATATTTCTTAAATTAAACCAAAGGTCTCCATTTTGTTTGTCACCTTCCTATTCCAAACTACTATCTTTGCATGCCTGGTTTATTTTGCCATGTTTTTATTTTAATTTAAAATATTTCTTTCCTGAATTCAAGATCACACTCTTTCGATCATTTTTCTACTTTGCAATCTAAGTGATATCTAATTTCTATAATTGCATTATTTTTATTGAGGTGATATTATTTGTCTTTCTCCTGACTTGTTTTGTTTAGTATAACCCCTGCCAGTTCTATCCATGTTATCACAAATGGCAAAGTTTTGTCCCTCCCTCCCTCCCTCCCTCTCTCCCTTCCTTCCTTCCTACCTTCCTTCCATTTATTTATTTATGCATACAAATTGGGATGTAGACCAGAGGTGTGGGGTGGTGAGAGTATTCACCAGAGACAGAGTGGGGAGCAGAACAGGCAGATCGACTGAAATACACTGCTGAGAGGAGCAGTGGGCAAGGCAGGAGAGGTCTGCTGTGCCATGTGGGAATCTCCCTGGCTGGGGATCGAACTCGTGCTGCAGAGGCTCTGGACAGCTTTGTAGTGCTGCACTTAACCCGTTGCACCACCAGGGAGGCCCAGTTTTGTCCTTTTTTTTAAATAAATGAATAGTATTCCATTGTGTACATATATTGCATCTTTTTTTGTCCACTCATCTGTCCTTAGTTGTTTTCACAACTTGGCTATTACAAATAGTGCTATAATTAACAAGGGATACATATATACACATATATTCTTTGAAATTAGTCGTTTTTTGTTTGTTTGTTTGTTTGTTTTCTTTGGGTAGGTACCCTGAAATATAATTGCTGGATCATATGCTGTCTTTAATATTTTGAGAAAACTCCATACTGTTTTCCATAGAGGATAGACTAGTCTGCATTCCCACCAGCAGTAAAGAAGTTTCCTTTTTCTCCACAACCACTCCAACATTTGTTGTTTCTGGTCATTCTCAAAGATGTGAAACAGTATCCCATTTTCAAGAAAAGTTTGTTCAACCCCTGTGAAATTGTTAATAACAGTTCTTTCAACGTAAAGAGACTTTTTTTTTGCTTGATGTGGTCCCATTTGTTTATTTTTGCTTTTGTTTCCTTAATTTTGTAGTTAAGTCCCAAAAGACATCACTGAAGTCAGTATCTCAGAGGGTTTTGCCTATGCTTTCTTCTGTGTATTTTATAGTTTCAGGTAATACGCATATGTCTTTAATCCACTTTGAGTTCTTTTTTGTGGATGGTGTGAGGTCAGCTGCAATCCTCAGCACTCACAGCATAGGTAATTTAGCATCATTTTTTTTACATATGACTGTCCAGATTTCCCAACACCATTTGTTGAAGGCAATTTCCTTTTCCCATTGTGTATTTTGGCTCCTTTGTCATCTATTTTGTCAACACATATATCAGATATATTTGTGCATAAATATATAAATATATGCAAACAATGAGCTGAAAGAGAGAGAAATAAAGAAACCAGTCCCATTTTTAATCACATCAGGAAGATTTAAATACTTTGCAATAGACATAACAAAGGAGGTAAAATACCTGTGCTATGAGACTTGTCAGACATTATTAAAAGAAATAGTGGCACAAAGGAATAGATATTCTTTGTTTGTGGATTATAAGAATTAACATTATTAAAATGTCCATTGTACCCAAAGCAATATACAGATTTTTGTAATCCCTGTCAAAGATTCAAAGACATTCTTCAAAGAAATAGAGCAAATATTACTGAAATTTATGAGGAACTATAAAAGACCCTGAGTAGCCAAGCAATCTGACCCAAGCAAATAAGAGGTATAATACACCCAGACTTCAGACTATACTACAAATCTATAGTTATCAAAACATTATGGTTTTGGGATAAAAATAGACACAGATCCATGGAATAGAATGTAGAGCCCAGAAATAAAACCATACTTAGATGGATAATTAAATTCTGAGTAATATTTCAAAAACACCTATCAAGGCAGATTGTTCTCCTGCTTTAAATCCTCCATTAATTTCTCAAACCCCTTTGGATAAAAGTCTGAGATCCTTTATATATCTATAAGATGTCCTCAAGCATATCACTATTTAGAAATTCAACCTCTCCTCTTGTCATTCTCCTTGTCATATCTCCAATATATTTGGGGAACATATTGGGTTTATTTTGGTTTCTTAACTCTCATCAGCTAATATTGATTCCTTCAATTTGGTACATCAGGGGGTTGACTGAAGAGAAAGAACTTTGACGTACTGAATCTGGACATAAATTTTATTGTACAGTTTCTTTTTAACTTAATAACTGTATATTTCAAATAGAAATGAAGCCTGTCAGGATTCTTATAAGTAAGAAAGAAGACAACAACCTCCTCTCCTGATGTAAACTCTCTTGTTCTAAGGGCAGTTAACCATAGTTTCACTTTCCAAAGAATGGATTTATGTCTTGCTGTCCAAAGGGTGCCCCCTGGGCTCCCTATATCACACTATCAGTGTCACCTGGGAACTTTTTGGAGCTGTAGATTCTCAGGTCCTATCCTATTATAGATGGGGAGAATGAAAATCTGCATTTTTAACAAAAATGCATATTACCCCAAGGTAATATGGGTAGACCTTGAGATCTTATTTTCCCTACATATGGTTATGTTTCTTTTCTACTGTGTTTTCTTTCATGGAATTCAAATCAAGTCATCAGTTCCATTAGAATATCTATCACTGATGCAGGCACCATCTTCTGTTGTTTTACACCCAAGATTAGAACAGTGTCCTCAGTGCTAGTTTAAAAGATGAGTAAAAACACTAATCCAAAAGGATACATGCACCTGTATGTTCATTGCGGCACTGTTCACAATAGCAAAGGTATGGAAGCAACCCAGATGTCCAAAAATAGATGATTGGATCAAGAAGATGTGGTACATATACACAGTGGAATACTATTCAGCATTCAAAGAAGATAAACACATGCAATTTGCAGCGACATGGATGGAATTAGAGGGGATCATACTCAGTGAAACAAGCCAGAAAGAAAGAGAAAAATATTGAATGGTTTCACTTATAACAGGACTATAGGGAAACCAAATAGGAGAGAGACACTTGAGGGGGTGGGGAGAGGGGGAGGATAAGGGCACAAAATGGAGTAGAAAAGAACACAAGGGACCACAGAGATGGATCACCGGTAAATTGGTGGTGGGTTACCCAAGGGGAATACAAAATGTAAAAGATATAAATAACAATAAAAATATATATTAAAAAAAAAAAAGATGAGTAATGGGGCCCAGGAAATAAGTTAGGAAACAATTCAATTTTCAGCACCCTTAAGCCTGTGCTTGTTTGCTCTTGGTCATTGTGTGAAAGTGTCGTAATAGTCAAGGCTACTCTATATATCAAAACTCAAAAAAGTCCATGGTACTTTTCCATGGGGCATAAATATCCCCTGTTTGGAGAATATTTGGAGAATCATATATAATTACCCAAAAAATATTTTTGGAGCACATAAATCCCATAATCTCTGAATTACATTTTTGTTGTAATTATGCTTTTTTGTTTGTTTTTAGCATTATCTCTAACAGGTCCCAGAGTGCTCTATTCTAAATTGATAATACAGTATGTCATGGCAATGTTTTGTACATTTCATTATATTTTATAGCATCTCAGTTCTAATCTAGTTACCGATTAGATGTCTGTTGATTCAATTATTGATTCGATTTGTGTCCTTTTGTATATTTTTGTGTTTCAGCACAAGTTCCAGAACCACATACTTAATGCCATTGATTTTTTTAGAGATAAATCTTATAATTATAGATTACATTTTGGTGCTGTTTTCATTTAACATTATGTTTTGTTTAATTGTTACAGTGAGCAAAAGCTCACAGACTTTCTGATGGACCCAAATGATTTTGTGGTTTGCAGTTACTGATAAGGCAATGTGAGTGATTCTGGGATCCGCAGTGTGGTAAGAACCCAGGACAGTTTCCGTTTCACAACATGCTCCAAAACTGGGTTATTCCTAACGCACGTTAAAAGGCATCCTTATTATCTCAACTTTTTCATTTTAAGTGAGATCTTATTAATACATACCTCACAGTCTCCAACTGGTATAATCAAATGCCCAGAAAATAGTGCAATAAGTAAGTCTTTGATGTGACTGTGCTAGCATCATGCTTGATAGGATGGTGTGGTTAAATGTGCATTCAGCTAGTCAGACCCAGAGGGTGGCGAGTCAGACTCATTCAAAATCTTCTGTTTTGTCTCTTGGGCTACTCTAGCAGTGTAATGAACAGTAACATCAGGAATTTCACCGAGGGTGACATTTAGGGCTTTGTTTTGTTGCCGTCAAATACCTAGAGACCACTTTCCTTAACTAGACAAAATTGTAGCTGGAAAATCCTTAACGGTCCATGGAGAAAGGAATGATGTAGTACAAACTCTTACTTTAGTTTTTATTTTAAATCTGGACATTATTTTACCAGGATCAAGAAAGATTTTATGGTTTATTTTTATGGACTAAAAGGTCCACACAGTTCTCGATACGCATTCTAAGCCCAAAGCAAGTGTCTCTTAAGGTTTGTGAGTAATGAATCTAGAATTTCAAAGGTCAATACAGCGTTGTAAACTTGTATTTCTTTTGGCATAAAAGAAATAGGGTAGTTTCGAACACTTTTCAAGGGTAGCTTAGTTCCCAACTTTCGGAGTTTCTGGGTGAAACTGAAACTGGTCTTTGACACAAAGGGCAAGGAGAGACTTAAGAAAGAGACAGGCCAATCTGGATTGTGAGATGGTAGTTTTAATAACTAAGGGAACTTTCACTTACATGTGTGGCTTGTCTTGATGCAAGATCAGTAGATTTTTGCACCCACCTTTCAGAATCATAAGGGTTTACATAGAGGCCTTAAGGCGGTCCAGTCACATAAGCAATCCAGATGATTTCAGTAATTCATTAATCTCTTAAGGCTGCATTCTTGGCTTATAGTATGGAAGCAGAGGGTAGAAGATACATCCCAATGACAGGCAAAGGGGTTAAGAAGCATCTCCTTGGGTCCAACTCTCCAGTCAAACTGTGGTCACAGCATGCATTGACAAACAAGCAAATTAAATGTAGTGTAAGCAGAGGCCCCTGATAGTGCAAATTACAAAACATTTTAATCCTTTTCTCAAATTGGGATATATGCTAGCAACAGTTAATTAACATGCAACTAAAGGTTATATACATTTGAATATAATACAGTTGCATTACTTGTGTGTGTGTGTGTGTGTGTGTGTGTGTGTGTGTGTGTGTGTTTCCTCTAATTTTAGCTAACTCAAACTGGAATATCCTGGGCAATTAAATCTTTAACTTTTAATAGTCGTACTTTTTTCTTCTACTTTAAACTTTTCTCTTTGCTCTTGTTTCTGCATAATACAAATTTAAGTAAGCAGTTGTTTTTTAAGCAGTCATTTGTAATCACCAGTGTGATTAGAAAATGATTAATGATCACCCTTTTGCTTAACTACTATCCCTGGCATATATTCGCTATAGGACGATGTCATAAAAAAGGGACTTTGCAGAGATTAAACTGATTTATGCTTATACTTCATTGCATTTTGGCTTTTGGCAGACTTATCTAATTTGTGTATGTAAGACTATTGATTGGCTGATTCCCTCCTCATTAAAAAATAAGGCATGTTTTTATTTAGATCTTTCCATTTATGGAATTATTGGAAATCCCTACTGGCAAGCTCAGTACAGTAGGTTTCTTCCAAGAATCTCTGATCCATGTGGGTAAACAACCAGTTCTTGGTGAGATAGTTGAGAATGAAAATGCCCAGCCCAGAATTTGTTGTAGTTATATGATTAAGAGGAATTCCAAAGTACATAATATCATACCTAACAGCAGCTAAAAACCTAAGAAAATAATCCTGTGCATTCTGTTCAAAGCTATTTAATGTATATTGTTCAACCAACCATTCTACATCTTCATACATGTCCCTTTTCTAAATCTACCAAGTGTCATCTTCACCCCAAATATGCTGGCCTCTTGAACAATAGCCAGAGAAAGGATATTTTAAAAAGTGGCATACTCAGTGACCCTGATCACCTTCAAAAAAGTCCTCCAATCACTCTTTTATAGCATCTCTAAAATATTTTCATTTGCTCATTGAAAAAGGATACTAAACTATTGTCAGTTACTAGGCTTATTAATCTAGGGATCACTGTAGGAATCAGGGAGTTAGGTCCCTTATTGACTGGGGGTGTACTTTGTCTTCACTAGAGTCGGGAGATTTCAGGGAGTAAAGGAGAGAATTGGGGTGCAAACCCATGATCAGTGCTGTTCCCCGAACAATCAGTGTTGTTGTCCCGGACTGTCAAGAGTTAGCACAGGGGTCTCCCTGGTGGCACAATGGGTTAAGTCTCAGTCCTATGAAGCTATTGCAGCTGCTGCAGCATGAGTTTGATCCCTGGCTAGGAAGCTTCCCACATGGCGCAGCAGACCTCTCCTGCCTTGCCCGCTGCTCCCCTCAGCAGTGTATTTCAGTCAGACTGCCTATTCTGCTCCCCACTCTGTTTCTGGTAAATCCTCTGGCCTATACCCCAGCTTTTGTATGCATAAATACATATTTTTTTTAAAAGAGCCTGCATGAGATTTGTATGAAGTAAAAGTATGAGTGCTAACTGAAAATATCAGTGTGTATTCAGTATAGATGTATGTCTATTAGGTATAGGTTTTGATTCACCAAATATTTTATTTCCACCTATATATATCTTTCATCAGACAAACATACATTATATATAGTTCATATGAATATAATAATAATATATACTATGAATAATGTAGTAAGTAAATGTCCAATTGCAGGCATTACACACACACACACACACACACACACACACACACACACACACACACACCCCTACCTGTCTGGACCAGTTCCATGTACTGATGATATCTGGAAAGATGCTCAGAAAACTAGGCATGAGGTTCTTTGCGGAACTCCATGGCCCTCAGCCTAATGCTGAATCCTCAGATTGTCAATTTGATATGATTTTACAGAAAATACTGCCTGACAAGAGGTGTTGCCTAGTCAAAAATATTTGAAAATGTTCTGAATCTTCTAATATCTGTGACCGGGCTACAGAGGGGTACGGGGAGCTCCAACTGCAGGATCATTTCTATAACTAGCCTTGTCTTCACTAGAGTTAGTAGAGTTAGTTCCACCGAATTGCACTTTATAAACAACAGTTGCGCTTTTATGACCTGTATTAAGGCATGTTAGAAATTAAAAGCCCTGTGAAACACCTTGCTGTGATATTACCTGGCTAGACTCAAGGACATTGCTCATTACTCTGCCTATAGTCCTGCAGGCAGAAAAATGCTTAGGTGAAAATAACTATTCCCGAGACGAAGACCATAACCGCATTTTTCGAGATGAATTGGTTTATATTATGGATGCTCTGATTTCCGCTACTAATCAGCTTCTAAACTACCATGGATAGCAGCAAACTGAGAGTCAAATGGTTGGCCCCACCATAATACATTCACAGAAATTCTGTTATATAATTTCCTTATTAGCTCAATCAACTGTGTCATCCGCTGCCTTTGTTTTCCATTTTCATGACTTTGTTCTCAACAATGACTAGGTTGTCGCTATATTTACATTTTGTTGTGGTTTGGAAAATATGTATTTTGACCTGTGGTAAGCGAAAGTAAATAAGCAAAATTTGCTTCTAAGATGTTCAAATGACGCACCCCCACCTCCATACGCATGTGCTAATTGTACATTACAAAGGTTTTATTTCTAATTCTACCTCTTTCACCAGGGAAACGGATCAGCTCTAAAACAAAATGAAAGTTGGGCCTCCCAGGTGGTGCAGCGGTTAAGCGCTGCGCTGTGGAGCTGTCGGCAGCAGTGACGCGAGTTCGACGCCAGGCCAGGGTGATTCCCACATGGCGCGGCAGACCTCTCCTGCCTTGCCGGCTGCTCCCCTCAGCAGTGCATTTCCGTCGATCTGCCTGTGCTGCTCCCCACTCTGTCTTTGGTGAACCCTCTTGCCTCCCCATGCCTCTGGCTTGTACCCCAGCTTGTATGCATAAATAAATCAATCATTAAAAAAATATATGAAAGTTTGTGCTGACTCTTTTTTTTAAAGATTGATTTATTTATGCATACAAGAAACTGAGGTGTAGACCAGAGGTGTGTGTGCGGCTGGAGTGGGGAGAGTATTCACCAGACACAGACTGGGGAGCAGGACAGGTGCATCTACTGAAATACAGTGCTGAGGGGAGCAGTGGGCGAGACAGGAGAAGTCTGATGTGCCATGTTGGGTCAGTCCTCTGCCCAGGGATCGAACTTGTGCTGCAGCAGCTGTGATACCTTCATAGTGCCGATATTTAACCCAGTGTTCCACCAGGGACGCCTCTCATGCAGACTCTTGGAGATATTCTCCTACCTCTGATGATGTAGAAACTGACACTAAGAGAAAATGGTTCATCCAAAATTGTGTGGTTTACATCACAAAGCTGGAGTTGAGGATGAGGACTGAGGGATGGAAAAATCCATGTTCTTCCTGCGCTACTATGACGTTGGATTGCATGGCAAGGCTCAGGAGGGGAACACTCACCCCACAGGTGATAGCTCATGTAATGACTTCTAATGCATCTGTTGTTTTTTAGTCTTTATTCTTGAAATTTTCATGAAATGGCAGAGCTCAATGGCAATAATTAGCCACTTGAAATAAAAAGTGTGTAAGTTTTTTTTCTAGAAGATTTATTTATTTATACATACAAGAACTGTAGTGTAGGCCAGAGGTGTGGGGCTATGAGAGGATTCACCAGATACAGAATGGGGAGCAGAACAGGTGGATCTGCTGAAATACACTGCTGAGGGGAGCAGCAGATGAGACAGGAGAGGTCTGCTGCGCCAGGTGGGGATCTCCCTGCCCAAGGATCAAACTTGTGCTTCAGTGACTGCCAATAGCTTCATAGACTGAGACTTAACCCCTCGCGCCACCAGGGAGGCCCAAAAGGGTGTAACATTTTAAATATGACCTTTGTGGCTATTTATTTTTCTGCCCCAGTCCCACCATTAACTCAGCACTCCCTGAATGCCAATCTCCAATATGTGTCTACATGCAACTGCCATTACTTTTACTGAGACTTATGTAGACTCACAAAAGAAATAATGGGACCTACTGATTAAAATTATGAATCCTTTAATATTCTTCCCTGTGAATGAGCATACTGCATCTTGGCGATTCCTGTTGCCCAGCTAACAATTGTTTGAATGCTGGGTCATTTGTGGGCATATGCTCCATCTGTCAGGTGTCACAGAAACCTAAGGACATAAGAAAGTCCTTCTACCACCTAATGGTTTTCATCTGTTTGGTGAATTCAAGAATTGACCCTTTAGAAGAAATTGCTAACAAGGACACAGATCAGGGTGTTAATTTGGAAGGTGTTACCAAGACAGAAATCAAAACTGTTTGCAAATAAATCAGAAGACTTTGGAAAGGAATGTGAGGTATTGGAAATTAATGTGTTGCTGTCAGGCATACTTGGGTTCCAGGGTCTGTTCTTTTTGCTGTCTTGTGAAGTTAATAATCTGCCAAAAGACCATTTCTCAACACATGTTCATTCTATTTCCTTCTTTCTATAATCAGAGCATAGATTCTCCTCCACACCCCACCCACCCCTTTGCCCACTCCCAAGGAGGCACCGAAGGAGTTTGGGGGGAAAGTAGAATCTTTATTACCAACAGGGAGAAAGAATGCAAAAATGCACACATTTTGGAATTCAAGGCTAAACCTCCATGGTTCCGCTTCCTATTATCTTGTATAGTCTGGAACAGGAACAGGTTAATTAGCTTTTGTGTGTATCAGATTTCTCCTCTATCAAATGAGAATAATAAAAGTGACCTTAGATTGTGGTATTAATCAATTAGAACAGTCACAGCACATGAAAGCTGTTCAGCTTTTCTCCTTCATCTCTTCCTCTTTCCCCTTCCACTTATTCCGCCAACTTCTGAACTGATCCAGTTGGACTCATCTTTAAAACAATAATGTGAGGGATTTTATTTTGATTATTTTTTTTCCTCCTGACTCAAAAGGATACTTTAGAAGTCAAACCATTTGTGGGTTAAACAGTTGTTTACTGTGGGTCTTGATTTTAACTTTTCTTGCATTGTCACTTTCTCTAAGAATCAGTATATTGTGCGCAAAAGAATGGCCTTAGTTTAAACTCTCCTTGTAATTCATGCTGTGTGATGTTTTGAAGTAAGTGTAGGGTAATTCTTTAATAATAACACATGATACATTAATCATTTCCTAATGATTTCAAACGAAGGAAAAATAAAAAGGTTAGAATGTCACATTATTTCCTTTTTCTAACCCAAACCATCAGAAGCATCTCTCTAACACATAGAACTAATTAGTTCTCTCTCCAAATGCTGCCTTCATTTTTGGTGAAATGTGCCTGGTGCTTCTGAGCTGTTCAATATTGTCTATAAATATACATTGTTCCTTTGAGATTAAGTCTTGACAGGAATAAGGAAAAACAGTAAGTATCGTGATTTCCTAAGCTTCTTGAGGTCCTAAAGCAACCACCAGGAAACAAAAACCTCCTTGCTCTCTTTATTGTATTGTATCTTGTTATTTAATCAGCCTGGCCCTGTCTGATAGGCATTTGACAGGGTTTCTACTCCATAGTCTCACCTGCTCTAATTGGACAGTGTCAGTTTTCAATTAGTGCCAGTATGGCTTCTTGGACTCACTGTGTAATTTCTCTCACATATATATTGTAATTATGTGTGTACCTCAATGTGTGAGACTATAAACATATGCTATATATTTGAATAAGAGTGCTGTCAACACTTTTTTTTAGGAATGTATTAATTATGCCTGAATAATAATGTGGATGCTAATACAGAGCAATATCCTCTGCCCGACCTGCTTGATATTTACATTACCAAATGCATCTCATTCGCAGAAGAATGAATTTTAAAGTAAGGAACAATTAACAACTCTATGGAAATTGTATATTAAGAGTATCATACAAATAATCCTTCTCAAGACAACTAACAGCTCTTTATTTTCAATTGTTTCTTTGCCAAAACAGGCAGAGATGTTAAAAATAGCAGGTTGAATTTAGCTCCAGCTCCAGCAACTAAGGATGACTACATGCCTGGGTTTGAAGTTTTCTTTATTTTAAATGTGTATAGCTCTTTGTTTTTAAGAGAAACTAATATTCATTTATCCTGATTATATTGACACATCAATCACCCAGATGCTGTATATTTATGAGTGTAATTTTTTTAATATAGTGTTCTTTAACCTTCACATGAGCACTCAGGGATAATGCTTGGAAAAGGCATTATTTCTGCTAACTTTCAGTCCTGAGGATAGATGTCAGGGTGGAAAGAGACTTTGTTATTCCAGGTACCTGTGGATCTGGGGGAGCAGGAAACTTTGGGCTGATATTAACTGCAAGAACAGTATGGACTTGTTATATTCTGAGAAGAGGATGAGATGAGAAACCGTGTGTTAGATTCACAGTAGAAACATAAATATTTGTTTACTCTCTTTGACAGTAGACTATTTGGACAAATAGGAATGACTGTTTCTACATAAACTGTTTTAAGTATTCAGGGTAAGAATGTGCAAAGGACCCAAACAAATATTTAGAACTGAAAATTGATTATTCCCTAGCAGAAACAAATTGAACCATTTATTCAAAATGTCATTTGCTATTGTTGAATATAAAAATTTGACTTAAAATATTTTAGGGCTAAAAACAATCACAGAAAGTTATCACTTACTGATCCCTTAAGTCAGTGATTCTCCATGCCTCCACCAACAATATTAGCTTCATCCTGGAAATTTATGGAAATACAATTGCTTGGGTCCCACCCAAAAATTGCTAGGTAGAATCCAGAAATCTGTATTTTTGTTCATGATTCTGATACTTAAGTTTATACTGCTCTAAGCTTACATATGGAAGTGTGTCCCTACCTTTTTTTTCTAGGTTTCTAGATGGATTGTCAGGGCTTCCTAATCACATAATAATCACCTATGATTTGAGATGAGTACCCAGCATCTCAGAGGAATTACTTTCATGTGCAAATTTTTGTTCAGCTAGTTTCACAGATAGATAGAATGGACAGGAAAAATATGTATTTGGTATATAGTATTTCATTAAGTGTTCACAAAGTTTGAGAGATGGAGTTTAGTTCCCCATTTGTAAAACCTGCTTCATATTGAAACAAGATGAGTTTGACTTTTCTGTGGTTAGTTAGACAGTAGAACTCCCAACTTAGTTTTTATGCAGCTGACTCTATAATTTTATTCCAGGTCACCTGCCACTATTTACAATATTAGATTATTTTAGTTTGTTTAAAATAAAAAACCTCATCAAGACATAACTGTATTAAATTTAGATAAGTTGTCCTCAATATTGTGGTCACATGACAACTTTATACTGAAAAAACTTTTTGTGAGCTCCACAAAGATATAGTTTGTGTGAATCATATATTTGCCATGTTAGAAATTCAAACTTAGAGAATGCAAAGGTTTACTTGTCATTTATAAAGAAAATAATAAACCTATAACATGTAATATATATATCATCTGAATAGAAATAACTACTTTTCAAAACAAAAGTAGTAATAAGAAAAATAATTCTGTACGATAAAATGCCTAATTTTTGGTTTCCTAGAAGGTTGCTGGATTTTCCTATTTTCTTCTCATCCAGCTAGTTGCAAATGTTGTTTTCACTGAAGTATATGAAGAAAGCCCCACCTCAGAACTATGCCATGAAAAATCCTTGGATATTTTAATTAATTTTACAGATAATTGTGGGTATTTTTCTTAGCTACCTCATCAAAATCTCCACAAGTGACAATTTCTTAAAGGCCAGTTCCAGGGCCCCGGTGGCGCAGCGTTACCGCTGCGGAGCTGTCGGCAGCAGCGACGCGAGTTCGACACCCAGCCAGGGAGAATCCCACATGGCGCCGCAGACATCTCCTGCCTCGCCCGCTGCGCCCCTCAGCAGTGTATTTCTGATCGGCCTGTTCTGCTCCCGACTCTGTGTCTGGTGAACCCTCTCGCCGCCCCACGCCTCTGGCCTGTACCCCAGACTGTATGTATAAATAAAAAATAAATCTTAAAAAAAAAAAGGCCAGTTCCAGTGTGATATCTGAAGTTATATCAGGAAATGTTTATACTTGGCTACATGAATGCATTGGTTTCACTTGCATTTTGAGTGGACCTTGTGACAAGTCATAATTTTCTTATAGCATGAAATTAGGAAATGTTGTTTTACTGAGCTATGCACACTTTTTGAATTGTGTTATAAAATAATAAAATAATTCATATCACGCAATACCATCAGGTCATCAATCACAAAAAAAACTTTATGTATCTTCAAGTTTTAGTCTCACTGAGGCTGATTTTCTTAAATTTCTTAAATTCTTAAATTTTTCTTAAATTCTAATACTTGCTAGAAAGTTTAAATTATTTTCATGGGCAACAAACAGTGTTGATTATCTTTGAAGTGGTAAGTTAATTTTATTTATAGATTTTAAATATTGTATTTAATATGTAGGCCCTTTTTGCTAAATATATATGGTGAATATAGTCAGAATAGCCAATTTGTCGATCATTTATTGTTTCTATTTTCCACTTGGTGGAAAATGAGAGTCCATTAAAAAAATGTGGCTTGCAACCTAAGCAATCACATGTCATTTTTTTTAAAGATTTATTTTTTTATGCACACAAGACCTGGGGTGTAGGCCAGAGGTGTGGGGTAGTGAGAGGATTCACCAGGGACAGAGTGGGGAGCAGAACAGACAGATTGACTGAAAAACACCGCTGAGGGGAGCAGAGGGAGAGGCAGGAGAGGTCTGCTGTGCCATGCTGGAAGCTCCCTGGCAGGGGATGGAACTCCTGCTGAGTGGCTTTGGATTGCTTCACAATGCTGAGACTTAACCCCTTGTGCCACCAGGGAGGCCCTGACATGTCATTTTCTTTGCACCAGTAATGAGATTTCATTGCATGGCAGAAGTGCTTTGTGTGCACTGCCAATTTCACTACCCACAATATTAAAACTGTGTATTCAGGATTGCATTTTAATTAAATAAATATTCTGTCCTTATCCAAGACTAAGTGCAAGTGGCTTTTTTTTTTTAAAGATTTATTTATTTATGCATACAAGCTGGGGTACAGGCCAGAGGCGTGGGGCGGCGAGAGGGTTCACCAGAGACAGAGTGGGGAGCAGAACAGGCAGATAGACAGAAATACACTGCTGAGGGGAGCAGCGGGAGAGGCAGGAGAGGTCTGCCGCGCCATGTGGCAATCTCCCCGGCCAGGCATCGAACTCGCATCAACGCTGCCGACAACTCCACAGCGCAGCGCTTAACTGCTGCGCCACCTGGGAGGCCCGGCTTTTTTTTTTTTTAATCCCTGGAGTGCTCCCACTGCAGGGCACCAGGACTCCTTGATGCCCTTGCCATGATAGGCATCAACATGGCCCAGTTATACCCACCACTGCATTTGCACAATCAATACAAGTGTGTGTGTGTGAAGGGGGTGCGGGGCGGGAGCCCATGCTTTGAGAGCTGCAACTCAGAATCTTCCTGTTCCTTCTAGAGCTGGACTCAAATCCTGAGAGAAGTGGTTTCTATTGCGAGAGATCTCACTAACCGTGCTGCTTTATTTCTTGCCAGAATTTTCTTGTACAACAAAAACTGGCTATTTTTTTTGAAGATTTATTTATTCATGCTGGGGTGCAGAGCTGGGGTGCAAACCAGAAGTACAGGGGCTGAGAGTATTCACCAGAGACACAATGGGGATCAGAGCAGGCCGATCTACTGATATATACTGCAGAATGGAACAGTGAGTGAGACAGGAGAGGTCTGCTGTGCCATGTGGGAAGCTCTTTTGCTGGGGATTGAACTCATGCTGCAGTGCCTGGGGATAGCTTGTTAGAGCTGTGAGTTAACCCCTGCACCATCAGGGAGACCCCCCAAACTGGCTATTTTTTCACTAGCTGTATGTGATTTAAATTAACCGATGACTATAGTGGTATTTTATTCAATCTCCCCAGCCCTCCCCCATTGCTCCTAAGTTACACACACACACACAGCACATACATGTGTGCATGTGTGCACATACACACATAATGTAAATACTTTGTTCATCAAGCTTTTATCTCTTTCAAAGAGCCCTCAGTCTTACATCCAATGATATTGGAAAAACAATTTACCTCTTTAATAGAATCACCTATAACATGCCAAAGTGAAGTTTACATTTTTACTGTTCAATGAAACCTCTTAAATCTCAGATAATCTCTTACATTAATGATGAACATTCTCAAATTTCTTCTCCCTCCTCAAAAACCAAAGCTGAAAGTAAATAAATAATAGATTAGAATAGCAAATTTCCTTTCCTAACCCTTGTCCATGCGAGCTCTTTGGCACTTTTATCGCCTCTCCTTTCCATGTTGATTGCTTTCTCTATTAGCAGCTCTTGAACTTGTCATCACAAATAAAACTAGTCTATATGATTAATAGGAAGGAGATTAAAGGGATAATTTAATCTGTTTTTAGTGACCTAAGAGTCCCCTGGAACAAACAGAACTTTTTAATAATCAGAGTGGATAAAGAATTGTGAATCCTGTACCATTAGCATTTGTTATTTTGAACACCTGGAAATACTGGGAGGGGAAGCAAGGCACAGTAGAATTTTCTCCCTAAATTAGAAGAGACATTTGTACACCTAATCAGTGTTGGGATGGTTGTTCTCATATTTTTTTGAAGAGATATGAAGATAGGATCATTTAAGTAGCTATTTCTCATTGGTTGATTGCGGTTTGTAAAATATACCTATTATTTCTCTAACTTCGTGTTGCTTTCTACAAGTCCCCCACCTCACCTCCCTACCTCCACTTCCTAAGTTTGCTAGATTTCCTGAAGCTTTTTCAACTGACAAAGAAAAGTTCTCTCTTCTTTCCCTCTGCCTCCTGCCCACCCCACTCCCAGAGGGTTCTTTCATTAGCTCCTCCCCACAAGGTGTTGGGGACCTGTACTCTGAGGTGTTAATTAGGTGCTACAGGTTTCCAGAAGTCATTAAGTGGAGGACTCTCTTTTCTACTCTGCACCAAAAGGATAATGCTGCTTGCTTTGACTTTAACCCTTTTTAATGCTCCTACTAAGCAAACAGGTCCTATGTGAGATGTATGTTTGAAAATTCACCAAATAGGTTGTAGTTTTCTGAGTAGTGAAATCTTTCATTTCACATTCTTTTAGTTCTCCTCCGCTGTGTTTGGTTCTGACACCAACATTAAAATCATAAAAGGAGCCTGAGATTGAGAAGCAGAGACTTGGGCTAAATCTCTTCTCTTTGCTCACTACATGTGATACTGAGCAGTTGTTTAGAACTCAGATCTTTAGTTTCCTTAATCTAAAATGAAGAGTCTGGTACGTGCCTCACAGGGCTGCTGTGATAATAAAAAAAAGAGAAAATGAATATCTAAATTAAGGAAAATCTCAATGTTCTTGAAGAAATGGATAAATTGCAAGTGACTAAGTTATCTGTGTATCTGGGTAGCTGAGCTAACAGTATATTTCTTGATGAAGCATCCACAGTAGTCTGTTGAAAATGTAAAGTATCAATAACTATATAAAAAGGAAGAATATCTTAATAATCATAGGCTGTTTGAGCTGCATAATATCTGAAAAGTAATTAGTCCCCCTCCCCTTGTTTCATAAATTAAGAAAGGTGTAGTTAAGAAAGATACAAGTTCACTAAATACCTACTATGTAAACTTGAAACATGTCAGTAATTCCATAATTGTATTGATTAAAATAGTGTCTTAGTTTTCTATTGTTATAGCAAATGATGACAAATACCGTTATTTAAAATGACATGCATGGGGGCCTCCCTGGTGGTGCAGCGGTTAAGCACTGAACTGTGGAGCTGTTGGCAGTGGTGACGCGAGTTCAACGCCTGGCCGGGGAGAATCCC
Source organism: Scalopus aquaticus (assembly GCA_004024925.1). NCBI lineage: Eukaryota > Metazoa > Chordata > Mammalia > Eulipotyphla > Talpidae > Scalopus > Scalopus aquaticus. Next base: position 69,175 of record PVIJ01008845.1, read on the forward strand.
ACATGGTGCAGCAAACCTCTCCTGCCTCGCCTGCTGCTCCCCTCAGCAATGTATTTCTGATCTGCCTGTTCTGCTCCCCACTCTGTCTCTGGTGAACCTTCTCGCCGCCCCACGCCTCTGGCCTGTACCCCAGCTTGTATGTATAAATAAAAATTAAATCTTCTAAAAAAATAATAAAATAACATGCATGTATAACCTTATTATTCTGTAGGTCTGAAGTAAATCAGACCTCATTGGGCTAAAGTAAAGATTCTAGACTGTGCTTCTTTTTGGAGCCTCTAGAGAGAGAATCTCATCTTTCGTTTTTCCAGTCTCTGTAGCACACTCTCATTTCTTGAAGGGAGTCCCTTCTCACATCTTCAGCATCATCAAGCTTTAGTCTACCTGACCATTATTCTGCAGTCTTGTCTCCTTGTTATTTTTTTTAATACATATTTTTATTGTTATTTATGCCTTTTACATTTTGTATTCCCCTTGGGTAGCCCACCACCAATTCACCCGTGATCCATCTCCATGTTCCCTTGTGTTCTTTTCTATTCCATTTTGTGCCCTTTTCCTTCCCTCCCCCCACCCTTGCTGATTGTCTCTCTCCTATTTGGTTTCCTTATAGTCCTGTTATAAGTGAAACCATTCGATATTTTTCTCTTTCTTTCTGGCTTATTTCACTGAGTATGATCCCCTCTAATTCCATCCATGTCGCTGCAAATTCCATGTGTTTACCTTCTTTGAATGCTGAATAGGATTCCATTGTGTATATGTACCCCATCTTCTTGATCCAATCATCTATTTTTGGACATCGGAGTTGCTTCCATACCTTTGCTATTGTGAACAGTGCCACAATGAACATACGGGAGCATGTATCCTTTTGGATTAGTGTTTTTTGTGTCCTTTGGGTAAATTCCCAAAAGTGGGATTGCTGGGTCGTATGGAAGCTCCATGTTTAGCAGTTTGAGGAATCGCCATACAGCTTTCCATAGTGGTTGGACCAGTTCATATTCCCACCAGCAATGTAGAAGAGTTCCTTTTTCTCCACATCCTTTCCAGCAGTTGTTGTTGCCTGTATTTTTAAGGTGTGAGGTGGTATCTCATAGTGGTTTTGATTTGCATTTCCTTGGTTATAAGTGATGTTGAGCATTTTTTCATGTATCTGTTGGTCGTTTGCTTTTCTTCTTTGGAGAAGTGCCTTTGAGCTCTTCTGTCCATTTTTTGATTGGGTTATTGTTGAGTTGTGTGACTTCCTTGTTTTTGTTGAGTTGTGTGAGTTCCTTGTAAATTTTTGTTATCAGTCCTTTATCAGATGTATTGTGTGCAAAGGTCTTTTCCCAGTTGGTAGGGTGTCTGTTAGTTTTGGTTAATGTCTCTTTTGCTGTACAGAAGCTTTTTATTTTGATGAAATTCCATCTGTTTATCTTGTCTTTCACTTCCTTCGCTGTGAGGGATGTGTCTTTCAATATTTTGCTGAGATGTATGTCGTGTAGAGTTTTGCCTATATTTTCTTCTATACATTTTATGGTTTCTGGTCTTATATCCAGGTCTTTTATCCATTTTGAGTTGACTTTTGTCAGGGTGTGAGGTAGTAGTCTAGCTTCATTTTTTTGCATGTGGCTGTCAAGTTTCCCAGCACCATTTATTGAATAGACTGTCCATGTTCCACTGCATTTTCTTTGCTCCTTTGTCAAAGATTAGTTGTTCACAGATACGTGGCTTTCATTCTGGGTGTTCTATTCGGTTCCATTGGTCTTTCTGTCTGTTTTTGTTCCAGTACCATGCTGTTTTAATTATTATGCCTTTGTAATATAGTTTGAAATCAGGGAGTGAAATTCCTCCATTTTCTTTCTTTTTAGTTAGGTGGGCTTTAGCTATGTGAGGTTTTTTTTTTTTTTTGTGGTTTCAT